>SEYY01005690.1:5000-60000 GCA_009176605.1 Armadillidium nasatum
TTTATACCTATAATTAGCCCTAGGCTACTATGTCGTGCAATCGTTCTTGTGTACGTTAGGTCTCTTTTGCGGCAAATACTTGTGTAGGTTAGGCCTCTTTTTACGGCAATTTCGGTAGTTCAGGTTATGATAAGTCGAATTAGGTTCTGCTAGAAAAGTAAGTAATAATAATTGTGTGTATGTCTAGTGTAATAGGGCCGTAGACCTCTACTTCTCGGCAAAGTTCTTACGTTAGGCCTCTCCGATATTTTCGATTATCGATATTTTCGGACAATCGAAAGTCAGAAACAATCTACACCTTTATATATATATATATATATATATATATATATATATATATATATATATATATATATATATATATATATATATATATATATATATATATATATATATATATGGCAAAGGTTAAGAAACTTTCTGAGTTTCGATATTTGGAAAATATCGATATTTGAAAATATCGATATATCGAAACATCGATATGCCAATTCAAATATTATTCTAATTATTTTTATAATTATTATTATTTAGTTTTCTAACGTACTTAGTTCGACTTATCATAACCTGAACTACCGAAGTTGCCGTAAAATACAGGCCTAACCTATACAAGAACATTGCAATGAGATACCGATTAAAATCGAAATTTCAAAACATCGATATAAAAAATATCGAAACTCAGAAAGCTTCTTAACCTAAGCATATATATATATATATATATATATATATATATATATATATATATATATATATATATATATATATATATATAATATATATAATAATATATATATATATATATATATGGTAAAGGTGTAGATTGTTTCTGACTTTAGATAGTCCGAAAATATCGAGAATCGAAAATATCGGAGAAGCCTAACGTAAACAAGAACGTTGCCAGAGGTACTATTACACTAGACATACACACAATTATTATTACTTACTTTTCTAGCAGAACCTAATTCGACTTATCATAACCTGAACTACCGAAGATGCCGTAATTTAACCTAAATAATAATAATAATTTTAATGTACTTATAGTTTATAACATAACCTAAATTTAAGGTATCTGAACTGAAAAGAACAAATTACACATATCTTGAACAGTCAAAGGTAACTGAAACTCCTTAGGTATAAAAGTATCGATTGAAATAAAATATCGACAGAAAAAAATATCGATATAAAAAATATAAGGTCAGAAACAATCTATATATATATATATATATTATATATATATATATATATATATATATATATATATATATATAATATATATATATATATATATATATATATATATATATATATATATATATATAGCCTCTACTTTTCCTGAGTCAAACAAATTGTCACCATCATCCAACACGCACGTTCATGAAAAATATACAAATTTTGGTTAAGTGGTGGTAAATTGAAAAAAAAGAAATCTTCAAAGTTTTTGAAGTAAAAAATTATATCGTTAAATCGATACTGAAGATATAATATCGATTTGTCGATATATCAGCTTTAAAAATATCATCGATATTTTTCGATACTATCGTAAAAATATCAATATCGATATGTATATGTAATGTATCGGAACTCTTTTTGTTTCTCTAATGATCTAATCAACAATTTTCCTCTTTTCCCTGCTTCATGACCATCATCTGTTCCGCTGTGCCGGTTACTTGGTGGTAAGGAGGATCTTAGGCTCTCTATACAGAGGGTTAAGACATAGTGGTTAAGATTTCTCCTTTGACACTCCCGGCTCTTCTCGGTGGGGTCAATGTTCATTCTACATTTCATGTCCGGGTGTGTCAAGCTCTGATAACATATCTCTGGGCTACTGGAGAATTGTATAGGTTGTGATTTAGAAGGGCGCTATTTTTGCCACAGCAAACAATTTCATGGGTGGTCACTGGGATACTTTTCGTGGGTTTCTTCAGAGAGGGTTGTCTGTGTTGTGTTTGCGACCTATGCACAGAGAGTTTCCTAGGTAATGAAAATAATTAGGTGCTATGATAATATAATTCAATGCTACAACCAGTGTCCCATCTCGGAGAAAACTATGAAGAGGTTCGGATAAGCTCTTAACAGATGATTTGGGCAAAGGGAAACTGCAAGAGTTTCCACTTACTTTCCACTTACCACATTCAAGATTCTTTAAAATTCTTGAAGATTGCTAAAACTGCTAACTTAATAAAATTTTGATAATTGTGTCATTCACAATAGTGTATTTTTTTCATACAAGGTTTTTACTCTACCAGGTTGCTGAAACTAATAACATACCTACAAGGTGCGACTTTGAGGCTTTGACCAGAACTGCATATAGGGATTTGAAACTAATAACATATCCCATAAGTTTCTATTGCAACAAGGCTGCTGGATCATTTACGAGTTGGGGAAATACCCAAAACCAGATCAAATTCTACCAGAGTTGAAGGAAGGTCAGAATCCCATAAGTTTCTATTGCAACAAGGCTGCTGGATCATTTACGAGTTGGGGAAATACCCAAAACCAGATCATATTCCACCAGAGTTGAAGGAAGGTCAGAATCATAGCCAGTTAATGGTCAACATGTCCCAATACATAGCATTTGAAAGTGTGTAAGTCAAAGGAAGTTGGGGGAAAATAGATACAGGGAATGTGTTCCAGATTTTACCACTTGAATACATGTAAAATTGAATATACCTTTTAGCTTTTGGGTCTGTTGTTCTGTTGTTAGAGAGTTGGACAGAGAAAGGTGAAGACTGTGTAGAATTGCATGTAGCTCAAACCCTTCTAAGCGGAGGAGGTATGCAATGAGAGAGTTCAGAAGAGTAATCTCCATTGAAATAAAGAAAGTATAGAGATAATGAAACAACAATTTGAGTGGCAGAAAGAGAAGAGAATTAGTGAAAGCGTAAGTTAAGATGAAAAATCTTAGACTCCTTTTTCAGGAGAGCTGTATGAGTGGACCATCTCAGATGTGTGATGATGCACACTGCATAAAGGGGCAAACTACACCCCTATAAAGAGAAAGCAACTTGGGTGGTATGAAAAAATTACGAAAGCATCTCAAAATACCTAACCATTTAGAAGCTTATTTAGAAAGAGAAGTAATGTGTTCCTTCTATGAAAGATTAAGGACATTAAGGACAGACAAAGGTTTATGTTGAGTGTTTTGAAGGTTTCATAGTTGTCTGGAAGATTGTGTCAAGTAAAGAGATGGAGGAACTAAATTTTTGAGACATTGAAAACAACCTTATTTTCTCTGCCCCAGATTGAAATACATGAAATGTCACAGGTCAGTTGCTCCAAGGCCACCATTCTTGTGTCAATTAACTCTCATCTTTCAAATTGAAAGTAGAAATGAAGGGTGGAGTCATTAGCGTAAGAGTGGATATGTGATTAAATAATTGAGAGGTCTTTAATGAAAGCTAGAAAAAGAGTTGGAGTTAGGACAGATCCCTGAAAAACACCACAATTAATAGATTTAATGGAAGAACTGTGGCAGTCTACAGCAGCTGCCATAGAACAACCAGAAAGAAAATCAGAGAGGATAAATTCCAAAAGAGAGAAATTTAAAAATCAAAGATTTCTGCAACACTATCAGAGGCTTTCAATATGATTTACTGAATGTCAAAGAGAGAAGGGAAAGAAAATCACCAGTAGAAATTTTTTTTACAGAAACCATACTAGCAATCAAAGATAAGATTAAAAGATTTGAGATCTTTTTGACTCTTAAGAAGCAACTTTATAAAGGACTGCAGCTGAAGGGTTGCAGAGGTCCCCCCTTTTTCGGCACATGCTGAATGAGAGCACGTTTCCAGTGAGAAGGGAAGGTTGAAGAAGAAAGACATACGAAATATTTTGCCAAAGTGGGGTGCAAGCTAAAAAGCACAAATTTTGAGAACCACAGGAAGGATACCATTAGTTCAGTATGCCTTCTTAGGGCAAAGCTAAGAGAGAGGAGAAATGGACTTCTTTTGAAGAACTTACAATTTTAAATATAAATGAGTTGGGGGAGAGAGGGTTGAAGGAGGTATAGCTCTAAAATCATCTAAAGTTGAATTAGTGGCAAAAATCTGAGTAAAAAGTTCAGTTTTTGAAGAACTTAAGACAGCAATTGTACTGAAAGAAATTACTAGTTGAGGGAAAGAGGAAGAGGCAAAGTTTGAGTTGACAAATGCATAACAACTTCCTTAGGCTGAAAATTGAAGATGCAGTAAGAGGAAACAGAAAATGGCTTGCTATCAGAATGCTCAAACACTTGAATTTCTGTCAAGAATAATAGGTTAGGCCTGTAAGAAGAGAGATGGTGTTCAACATAATGGAAATTGTATTAAACATCACAAATGTTGCAGAAACTAATGGAGAAAATAGACCATGCACTAGTAGCACCTATCAGTAGTTTTGTTTAGCAGTGGGACTACAAAACAACTAGGTATTATAGATAGCAGAAAACCTAAATTTTATGATCATTGAATATTTTCAATCTTGTTCCAACATTCATGAGTTCATTAAAAAAATTGGTATCGGTGTCAGTACTCAGTATCAGTAAATTTAGAGGCATTGATATTGGTATTAGGTGATCTAAAATTATTGGTATTGGTATCAGTTAAAATATCCTGAAGCCCTGAGTTCAGTTGTTAGGCCTCATCTTTGCTGTGATTCTGTTGGTAACATCCCAGATATTAATTATTAATGTTTAAATATATTGTGTTGAACTTGAAGTTGAAAAAAAGGTTAAAATTATTATTATTATTATTATTATTATTTTATTATTATTATTATTATTGCAGCCTAAATGCCTCAAATAGTCATAAAATTATTTTAGTATTGTTTTGAAATATTTATATAAAAAAAATTGCTTTATGTATACATACTGTATATTTATTTCAAGTAAAAAATCTTGCTAGTTCAAACTATATATTTATATAAGTGTAGAAAAATGGATAGTCCAGATGGAAACAAAGATGGAACAAATTTTCATATCAAACCTAACTCGATCCACAATTGGGAGGAAGAAAAAAAGGAATCAAAGCACTTTTTTGATGATGGCACAATGACTTTTTTTTGGTAATATATATATATATATATATATATATATATATATATATATATATATATATATATATATATATATATATATATATATATATATATATATATATATATATATATATATATATATATATATATATATATATATATATATATATATATATATATATATATATATATATATATATATATATATATATATATATATATATATATATATATATATATATATATTAATGCACTTTTTTGATGATGGCATATTGACATTCTTTTGGTAAAATAAAGTCTATATATTCTTTGATAGGTGATTTAACTCCATTCTATATAATATTTTCATTATATATAATAAAGGTTATATATATATATATATATATATATATATATATATATATATATATATATATATATATATATATATATATATATATATATATATATATATATATATATATATATATATATATATATATATATATATCAGAGTTGGCAGAAAAACAAACATTGATTTTTGACATTTAGAGAATTTTTTTTCTTAAAATTTCTAATTATATATTAGGGTGGGTCAGAAATACCTTTTTTTAAAACTGTCAAAACTGCGCTATGCACAGGCCTTCGTATCACTGTCTGATACTGTGTGCCAAATTTCAAAGTTGTGCAATGCTCCTTATCCCTCTCATACATTATATAATATATATATATATATATATATATATATATATATATATATATATATATATATATATATATATATATATATATATATATATATATATATATATATATATATATATATATATATATATATATATAGGGGAAGATGTAGCACAGTCCGAAGCAATAAAAGTACCTCCCATTGGGCTTAACACATGGGGTGGTTGGGTAGGCTAGACCATTCCATTTCACTCAGTTGTCCTTTGATTCAATACTACCACTTTCCCTCAGTGTTGAAAGCGCACATTAACCCAACCTATTCCGAAGAAAGGTAGTCTCTCTGAATCTTCTAACTATCACCCTATAGCTCTCACTTGTGATATACTCAGATTTATGGTCTTCTGCTCTTAGTGATCATGGGGAGATTTGTGTGGTGCCACTTGACATATCTAAGACATTTGACTGTGTGTGGCATGCGTCACTGCTTTCCAAGCTCCCCTCCTTTGAGTTTCCTCCTTTATTTGGCTTTCTTATGTCTAGCTTTCTTTCTTATCATTCCGTTTCAGCTGTTGTTAATGGGGCAACTTCTTCCTTTTCTGTCAGTAGTGGTGTTCCTCAGGGTTCTGTCTTGTCTCCTACTCTATTCTTACTTTTCATTAATGATCTTCTCAGCTGCTCATCTAACCCTATCCATTCATATTCTAACGGCTCGACCCTCCATTCTTCTACACATTTCAAATATACTCTCTCCTTTGCATCTAGAATTGCCTCTCGTCTTCATCTTTCAGATGGAATGGAATAGAATGGTCTGGATAAAATTTCCCAGTGGGGTCGTCTCAACCTTGTAAAATTCAACTTTCTAGAAATCTCCCTCTCAAAGATACCTCCCAATTTTTCTATTTCTTTCAATGGTTTTCCCATCCCTCCTCTCGACAATATAAACATTCTTGGCCTCCACATAAAAAAAATGTCTTGGATACCACATATCACAAAGAAGTTAGTAGTTCTGTTTAGACTTTGAGAATTTTTTTCTTCGCAGTTACTCCAATTATACAAGGGCCTCATCCGCCCTTGTATGGAGTACTGCACTTATATCTGGGGTGGCTTAGGTTTCATCTTTCTTTTGGATAGGGTTGAGCAAAAGGTTAACAGACTTATAAACTTCTGCTCTTACTAATTCATGTGACCCTTTATCTTTGCGATGTGACGATGCCTAGTCGCTTTTCTATAAGTACCACAGCTGCAACTGCTCATGGGAACTGTCCACTTGTATACCTCCACCTTTACAGTGTCCTTGTAGCACAAGGAGTGCATTGTCTGCAAATAAATTTTGCGTGGACATAGGCAACTTCTGACTTGCCCACTGTGGTGCCTCCTTCCATCTTCTGTGTTTCCTGCTGAATTTAATCTCCATTTTATTAAAGCCCACGTCTGTGCTCACCTGCGAAATTCTCGTTAGGTGGGATTTGTGTGTGTTTTTTTTTTTTTTTCATTATCATTATTGCTTTAACACCCACTCCTTGAATAGGGCTCTGTCCATGAGTGGTGGTGATATATATTATATATATATATATATATATATATATATATATATATATATATATATATCTTTTTTTTTTTTTTTTTTTTTTTAAATCCCTTATTAAAAACGATAAAAAAAAAATTTAAAATAAGAAAATTTTATTTTCTATCAATTGAGGTAGGTATCTTAATAAATATTTAATATTTCAGGAGAGCTCACACTGTAACAGCCCTCATCTTCATGATTTTTTTTCTTTTATATGAAGTATTTTTTAATAGACCAGTTGATGATGATGTTGATAATGTAAAGAGGTAAGTGTTATATGCATCACAGTGATTTTTCTTATTTTTAAATGAAAACATTCTAATATAATTAAATACCAGTTATTTTCTGCTGTATTTTTGGTAATATATATATATATATATATATATATATATATATATATATATATATATATATATATATATATATATATATATATATATATATATATATATATATATATATATATATATATATATATATATATATATATATATATATATATATATATATATATATATATATATATATATATATATATATATATATATATATATATATATATATATATATATATATATATATATGTTTTAAGGGGAGTAATAGCTATGGTATCAGCTTTTATTCTTCTAGGAGTTACTGTCATCCCTGATGGTCCTTTTAAACGTCCTCATCCTGCCGTTTGGAGGTTTACATTTATACTTTCAATAGTTTATGAACTTACATTAATATTCTTTTTATACCAGGTTAGTACCAACATACACACCTATATATATATATATATATATATATATATATATATATATATATATATATATATATATATATATATATATATATATATATATATATATATATATATATATATATATATATATATATATATATATATACATATAAATACCACCACTGACGGACAAGGCCTTATTCAAGGAGGAGATGTCAGAAGAATAAAAATAAAGTAAAAGAGTAAAAAAAATTAAAATGCCCCCAGCAGGACCCACCTAACGCAAATTTCTTAGGTGAGCGCAGATGCTGGTTTTAAAGAAATTGAGATTAAATTCAGCAGGAAACACAGAAGAATCGAGGGAGTTCCACAGAACAGATGTGGCAGGAAAGAAGGAGGCACCATAGTGGATAACCTGGAGTTGCCTATGTCCACGCAAAATTGATGCGCAGACAATGCACCCCTTGTGCTACGAGGACGACGTTAAGGTAGAGGTATACGGGTGGATAGTTCCCTCGATCATTTGCCGCTGTAGTACCTATAGAAAAGAGACAAGGAACCAGCGCCGCGTCGCAAAGATAGAGAAATTAGAAAGAGAGGGACAGTTTATAAGTCTTTTAGCCTTTGACTAAACCTTATCCAAAAGACAGGTGAAACTTGAGCCACCCCAGATATGAGAGCAGTACTCCATACAATGGCGGATGAGACCCTTTTATAATTGAAATAACTGCAAGGAAGGAAAAAATTCTTTTAGTCTAAACAAAACTCCCAGCTTCTTTGAAGCTGTTCTAGCAACCATTGTGATATGAGTTTCCAAGACATTTTTTTTGTTTATGTGAAGACCAAAGATGTTTATATTGTCAACAGGAGAGATGAGAGAACCATCGAAAGAATAGAAAGGTTAGAAGGTGTCTTTGAGAGGGAGATCTCTAGAAATCGAGTTTTTAAAGAGTTGAATTTCACAAGGTTGAGACGACCCCACTCTGAAATTCTATCCAGATCTGCAAGAATTTAATCTGAAAGATGTAAACGAGGGGCAACTCTAGATGCAAAGGAAGGAGTAGATTTGAAATGAGTAGAAGAATGGAAGGTTATCGGCATAAAAATGGATAGGGTTAGATGAACAGCTGAGATCATTAATGAAAAGTAAAAATAGAGTAGGAGATAAGGAGCATCACTATTGACAGGAAAAGAAGAAGAAGTCTCTCCATCAACAACAGCCAAAATTTAACGATTAGACATAAGTAAGCAAAGAGAAGGAGGAAACCCAAAAGTCTCCCCATTTGACCCTTTTTTAAATAAATGGTGGGGCCAAACCACTTTTTGGAATGACCTGAAATTTGGACTATATTCAGAATTCTATGGGTTACAAAAGTTTCTAACAGACGTTTGTTCCTAAAGTTATAGAAAAATTTTTATAAGCCCACAACTGGCCACCTATCGACATTTTTATTTTTTTATTTTTTTAAATCCACCTTTTCAGGCAAAATTAAAAAAAAAAAAAAAACAACACATTATAACATTTCTTATCCTCCAGAAGGGTACTAATTTTGCAAAAAAAAAAATTCCAAGTGCTTATAACTTTTTTTCTAGACATGATGCAAAAAATCTGTTCACTAATGAAAAAAATTGAGGCTAAGATTATTCAGTTAAAGTTTCAACTCACGTGCACCAGTGGTTTGACCCCGCTATTCATTTTTTTTTTCAATTTTGGGTCCAAATAACTTTCAAACCATTTTAGACTCAGAAAAATGCCCAAAATTCACTTAGAACTTCGTGAAAAAATGCATATACCCAGAAAATTTCAGCTCAGTCAAATTATAAAAATTTTTCACAAAATATAAGAAAATTAAGATTTTTTTAAATATTTTTTTTTCTTTACTTTTGTTGAATCACTATTGTGAATCAAAAATTTATTTAATTTTTAAAATTTTTTTACTTTTTTTTTTAACTTTTATATTAAAAAATCTGTAATTTTCTGAAATTTTCTTCAGATAAAATGCATATAATCAAGTCATTAATTTAAGTGAGTGTTGGCTATTCTACTTCTTCCTTATAATTAAATAAACCTCAATTAAATTTATATCTAATTTTCTTAGCCTAAAATTTCAGTGCTTTTGACCTCATTATAAATTTTAGTCAACCCCGTCCAGAGCCCCAGCCCCAGCCCCAGCCCTTGAGAGTGAAAGACTGTTTAGTAGTGAGGACCAAATATATACTTCAAGACGAAATTGAATTACCCAAAAACTGGAAACAAAAAGATTGTTTTTGCATCATAATTTCATCTCTAAACTTTAATTACTAGAATTTTGTGTCTCTTTGTTCTCACATTATAAGTTTTAATGTTTAATTTTAATTTTTAATATTTATTGAAATTAAATACATGTATTTACACATTTGAATGAAGAATAAAGGAAAGAATTAAATTTTTCCTTATTATAAATTTGTTAAATTTATTAAATTAATGTAAATACCATCATCGTAAAAAAATTCTTAATCACCCCATCACCATTAATAATTCTTTAGAATTTTTAGACGAAATAAGAAATCTGAATGTTGTCGGAAAGGAAATTATTTTTTTGTTTTGATGTTTCCCTATTCACCAAAGTGCCAGTGGGACCAACTTTTAATTACTTAAAAGATTTTTTGGAAACGTATCCCAATTTAATAAATATACTAGTTACTACATTTTTCAACCTTTCACAATTTTGCATAGAACATATTTTACTTTAAAGAACAATTTTTATTATCTAACTTCGGAGCATCCCATGGGTTTATCCATTTTGCCAGTATTAGCAAATATTTTTATGAAATTCTTTGAAATTTAAATCCTTCCAGGCTATTTAATACAAGTCAAAAATTGGTTTAGATATGTAGACAACAGTTTGGATTTTGGACGAGGATGTTGACATAAAAAAATTTAGTTAAAAATCTTAATAGTCATATTCTCTTTATAAAATTTGCTTTTGAAGTATTAATGGTAGAGCCTTCTCTTTTAATATATACTCTACGTATTAAATGAACTAACTCTAAACTTGAATTTAGTGTATACCGTAAATGAAACCATTCATTTAATTATATTCATTTCTTAAATAGCTTTTCAAGCCACACCATATCAACAAAAAAATCTGAAATGTTAAGCAAATTCCTCTGTTGCTACCGCTTTTGCTCATCATTTTATTTTAGATAATGAGCTAACTTTTCTGAAAAGTAATTTAAAAAAATTAAGTTATAATGACAACTTTATTTCAGATGCAATATTCAAAGGTTCTAAAAGTTTAATGAAAAAAAAACAACTCTTCTACTAATACTCAAACAACCAACCACTCTAAATATAAAATCTCCATTACCACAAAATCTCAATGTAATTTATGGCAACAATAACAATATTAATAAGCTCTTTTCTTATGGTAGAGCTCAAGAAGAAGAAAAAACTAATACCAGTGTTGCTTGCACCTTTCCTTGTAGATTGTTTGGAGTGTTATATTGTTATATTTAAACAGATGCTGATAGAGAAAGATTATCTCTTACAAAGTTTTATCAGTAATTCCAAAATTATTTATGTTAGAGTAAAGGATTAATTCATATGTTTTTTTGAACAAAGAATTTTCATCGCAATGAAACTGCCATCTTTTACTATTGTATTTATATCATATTTAATATGCAGTTCTCTTTAACAGATAAATAAAAACTTCACACCAAGGTGGTTGTATCTTAATAAATTACAACTGAAAAACGTTTATCAACTCATTATTTGACTTAAAATTTGTGTATTAATTTTGCTGAGTTTAGTGTCAGACAAATATAGTCCAATGTCATTTATAATCCATACATGAAAAATAACACCGCATGATGAAGTAGATGCAGCAGCAAAAGATTCTACTGTAATGTATACCTGTTACTTCAAAGTACTCAAACTATGTTTAATATGCTAATATTAAAGAATTTTAATTGATATAATAACTTGAAATCACTGTAGAGGTCTTTCATCAGCTGCTTAGTTTAAAATCCTTAATGCAAGATTGGTCTAGTATGCATGAGCATGATATATGAAACAAATTGAATTAACTTGACAAAGAATTTATTGTCATTTATTTTCAGTTTACGAGGAAATTCCAATCAGAGTCCTGTTATAATTATTCAACAAGGCAAGGTTTATTTTCAAATATTATTTTATTGATTGCCATATTTTTGATAGTTAGGGAGATTCATATTCATATTCATCATTCGTTGACTTTAATTTGTAAAATATTGCTTGAACCTATTTTGAATTTTTATATTTGGCTTTTTTTTAGGATGTTAATTTATTTGATATCCTATCCTAATATATATACTCGTTTGTATAATAGAATAGAATTGTTGTACAAGTCAAATTAATTGCAGATGCCATTGCCCCCAACAGTTCTACTGGTATTATCAGCATTTTTTTTGTCATTGTATTTTTTAATAATTGTATTATTATTGGACAAATTCTATGAGTAATGTTATTGGCAAAAACTACTAATACCAAACACCAAATGATAAAAATATTGTTGATATTTAGTAGTGGCTATTTTGTATTAATTACTATTGCTACTTTATCGACCAAGCTGAAAAAATTTGGTATATCTGTTCATAAACATTTTAGATTACTCCATCCATTTTATATATATATATATATATATATATATATATATATATATATATATATATATATATATATATATATATATATATATATATATATATATATATATATATATATATATATATATATATATATATATATATATATATATATATATATATATATATATATATATATATATATATATATATATATATATATATATATATATATATATATATATTGAGCAGAGTGCCTCTGGAACTAAAAAATTGCTCAAGCATTTAGATCCAAGTTTAGGAGTACCACTAGAAGAAAAAGATTATGGAGGAAATTGTTTAATTTATGATCCAGATGTACCAGATAATCCGTATCACAATGTTTGGGTGAGTTGTTAGTTGAACTTAACCAATTCGTACTTTTTTAGTGAAGTGGGATTAAAATAAGTAGTTTATTCTAGTTGAACATTAAATTTAAGTTTTGTTTGTTAATTCAGGTTAAGGTATGTTAAATTAGGTTAGGTCCTTTAAGAGGTTATGTTAGGTTAATTTCTCTAAAAAAGTAAATATACAAGTTCCAAGTTTCGTATAAAGTAAATAATCTCAAGACATACAGATTTTCATTTAAATGTCCCTATTGTTCAACTCTTTCGTCCTTAAACAATATAAATAATTACTCTTTTGTGTTACTTTATTTATAATAAAATATAATTATTTGTTATATTTAAGTTTTGAAAGTATTTTTTCCATCACTTTTGATGAGCTTCTCAAGTTCTAATAAAACTTTTCTTTCCTGCAGGATAAAATGGACTTATTTGTACCTCTTCATTTTTTTGGATGGTGGCTGAAAACTCTTCTTTTAAGGGACATGTGGCTATGTTGGGTCATCTCTGTTATGTTTGAAATCGTAGAATATACTTTAGAACATCAGTTGCCAAATTTTTCAGAATGTTGGTGGGATCATGTTAGCATATTTTATTTCACTCGTTTTTAATATAAATACTAGTATAGTTTAGAGAAGTTAGTTAAACAAGTTCGTATGTCTAATAGTATTTTTTTCTTGTTTAGTGGATACTCGATGCTCTCTTATGTAATGGCTTAGGAATTTATTTTGGTTTGAAAACTCTTAACTATTTTACTATGAAAACTTACCATTGGAGAGGATTGTGGAATATCCCAACTTATAGGTTAGTTAATATTTTTTGAAGTTTAATGTCAATCTTTTTCATTTTTTTTATATAGAATTTTTATTTCAGAAAAATTCGAATTTATAACATTGCATTGTGGAAAGTTAGGCAATTTTTATATTTTAAGAAATAATTTTGGAATGTTTTAATTCTACTATTTTGCTTTCTCTTAGTCATTGTAATTGCTGTAGATCTCTTTCATTTAATGCCACTCAATAGTTTATTTATTTTTTTTAGGAAAAATTAATTCAAACCAAATTTTGTGTAAAAGGATGCCTTTATCTTTTATCTTTTAATATATATATATATATATATATATATATATATATATATATATATATATATATATATATATATATATATATATATATATATATATATATATATATATATATATATATATATATATATATATATATATATATACTTCTGGTTCCTCTTCCTCTCGCCCTTTCTGACATTTTACAAAAAAAAATGTTAACTCTAACTTTGCTTCTTCCTCTTTCTCTCTAGTATCTTCTGATGGCACAGCTGCTGTTTTTACCTTCTACTGAAGCTGAACTCTTTCGTTCAAACTCTTGCCTCTAACTCTACCTTAGACAATTCTGGAGCTATTCTTCCTATTTCAATCCCCTCTAACTCATCTATGTCTAACATTGTAAATTCTTCTAAAGATGTCATTTCTGCTCTCTCTGGGCTTAACTCTAAGAAAGCGCATGGTTCAGATGGTATTCCTCCTGCGGTTCTCAAAACTTGCGTTTCTGAACTTGCACCCTGCCTTGGTAAACTATTTTGTGTCTTTCTCTTTACTTGGACCTTCCATTGTTGCTGGAAACGTGCACATATTCAGCCTGTGCCGAAGAAGGGGGACCCCTCTCAACCCTCTAACTTATTGTCCTATTTTATTTAATCTCCGTTCTTCCTAAAGTTTTTGAATCTATCCTCAACTGGAAGATTTGGAAAATTCTTCTATTCTCATCTCTGATCGCCAGTATTGCTTTCATAAAGAACTATCTACTGGTGATATTTCCCTTTCTGACTCCTGGTCTCCCGCTCTTCGGCGTTTCGGTGAATCTTTCGCTGTGGCGCTAGACAAGCCTTCGATAGAGTCTCTGACACAAAGGATTGATTTCCAAACTTCGCTCTTTCAGAACCTATTCTCTGTGACCTTTTCTCTGATTTCCTTTCTGATCGTTCGCAGCTTCGTTCTTCCTTAAATCTATCATATCTGTCTGCTTCCCTCCCATAGCAACTGACATCTTATCTTTCTCGTACTTCAATTTTGAGAAAAACATGAGCTCAAAAACTTAGCGATACGACTTTCTAAATAGTCTCATCCCTTCTCTGTCCAACTATCCGACCTCAGACTTAAAATCTATTGTAAATCTTACATGTCACTCACTCTGTTGGGAAAGTCTGGAACATTACTCCCTTTATCTGTTTTCTCAACCTCTTTTGACTTGCACACTTTTAAACGCCGTGAATCGGGACATGTAGACCAATTAACTACAAGATTTCCGGTATTTCCCCATCTCTGGTGGAAAATCAGTAGGCCTTGGCTTTTGCCCACTAAAGTATATATATATATATATATATATATATATATATATATATATATATATATATATATATATATATATATATATATATATATATATATATATATATATATATATATATATATATATATATATATATATATATAATGGTATGGAGTCAAGTATCGGTAAAGTTTGTGATATTAGGTATCTGGTATCGGAAAAAAACGACCAATACCAAATCGATATCGAAATCAAAATCGTGCATGAAAGAAAACTGATAATTTTTGTAGAAAGATAATTTCTTTTTTTTTACTGAAGTTTGTCACATTGAAAAAATATGGTATCAGTAATTTCTAGAGGTATCGTATCGGTACTCTTATTGGGTGGTTTAAAATTATTGTGTTGATATTGGTTAAAATTTGGGTATCGCACCATCCCTGATATATATATATATATATATATATATATATATATATATATATATATATATATATATATATATATATATATATATATATATATATATATATATATATATATATATATATATATATATATATATATATATATATATATATATATATATATATATGGTGTACCTGAATTGCTTGATTAAACTTGAAACATTGTTGTACTTACCCCAAAAGAAAAAGAGTTTTAACGAACACCATCAAAAGTTACAGCAGGAATTTGAAATTTGTGCCAAAAAAAATATGGGAAGGTTATATGGTGCGAAGACATTATAAGATTAGACTTATCACTGATAGCTATGAGGCAAATTTCTTGCGAAGGATGCATAATATAGAAGTGTAAGTCAAATACATACACATTTGGAGACCCCATAATACATATTGTGTTTATCTGCATATATCAGTGTAAGTATCCAAACATGTGTCCCAAATTGGAAGCTAAATTGTTACAATTACAAAAATAGCTAACATTTCGTAATTCATTCAGATTCAAAGATTGAGAAATACAGTTAGAAACAGTCAGTGGGGCAGAGTTTATTGCCAGAATGACAACTACCTAATATTTACAGATGATGCCTAACTTGTTGCCTTCATGTAACACAAGCCTCACAAATTAATAAGGTTAGCTTTTTCGCTTTTTGTCAATTTTATGTCATTCTCATCATCCACATCAATGCACAAATGGGAATACAATGTCAGCAACCTCACACTTCAATTCTATATTACCACTTATAGTTCTAGGTATAAAAATAAGTAAAGATTCCCCCATTGTGTTCATTATTCCACTTTCCATTGAATTATGCTTATTTCTCTTTCCCCTGTAACTTTTTACCTGGATAGTGTCCAGTTTTTTTTCTCTACTTTTTTGTTTTTTTTCTTCTACTTCTTCCTCAAAAAACCAACAGAACAGCAAATCTCCTTTCTGACCTTCTGTGATAAATAAAAATTAAATTATTTTTTTTGCCCCAACAAATATACAAAAGGAAACATTATTTGCAATATACATAACCACACACCAATGTGTATATATACGCACACAAAATTATACACCATAGAATATGTAAGAAAAATGAGGTTAAAACCAAGGTTGGGATATTAAAAATCAAATTATATAAATCAGTTGATTTTTTACGTGATTTTTAAAAAAAAAAATCATGATCTTTTTGATATGAATTTTTTGATTTAAACAAAATTGTCACTTCCTTCATATTTGTAAGTTCAAAATATCATAAGAATAATTAAAAAAAGAAAATAAATTAAAATTGATATAAATTTGGGTATTTTATTGGGCCGGGAAAAAAATAATTAATGTCCAACGATATATTTTGCTAAATTTTTGAAACCTGCCACACTCTTTTACTTTTGAATTCTGACTTTAGATATTTAATGTAAAAGGCGTTTCAGTTGTATAAAGTTTATGTATTTTAAAATGTCAATAGAAATGTTTTTTTTTATACTTAATTATTTTTATTTATTTTGCAAGCTGTACGAGTTAGTGAGGCAACAAACCTTATTAATCACAAATTTTATTTAAATAAAAAAAAAAATTAAAAAATGGAAAATGAATATATGCTATCTAGTATCTATAAATCTAAACTTATTAAAAAAAAGTATATTGTAGTTAACTTGTTCCATAGAATTATGTAGTACTGTAGGGGTCAATATAAAAAAGGAACCAAAGAGAATAAAAAAGCTTTAGGATTGAAATGTACCAACATTCAGCAATCTAGCACCAAAAAAAAATTTTTTTTTTTTTTTTTTTTTTTTTTTTTTTTTTTTTTTTTTTTTAAATAATTGATTTAATCGGATCAAGTCACTTACATTTAATATTCTATTCAAAGGCTCTAATTGTCTCTAGTTACTTATTTTCTAATTACAGAAATTAATGTTTTATTTTTCTTCAAAATTTAAGTGCTGAGAGTTTCAATGCTAAAAATAAATATTTTTTTATTTTAATATTTATCTTAATAATATAATAACAAAAATACTGCACAGAACCATAAAATATTCTTAAAAATTATAAAATAATATAGTTTACTTATTTTCTTTAATTAAAATTTAAATACAGTGAATTTATATTCAATTTCAAAAAAAAAAAAAAAAAAAAAAAAAAAAAATACTTTAAAAAAAAAAATTAAATAACTTAATTAAGGTAATTAACTAATTATACTTTTTACTTATTTACTATATTTACTTATTAATTATTACTTAGACTGTTAAGATTACTATATAAAAAGGCTTGTAACTAAAAACATCAGTAAAAAAAAAAAAAAATCATAATTTATTTAATTTTATTCCAACGCATTTAAACAACCACAGAAAAAAAATCAGGATTCACCATCAATAATAGAAAATGAACAGGTTCGAATTCTCTTTAATTACTCCATTCCTACAACCAGTAGAATAAATACCTTGTAATAGACCAGATATAGTAATAACAGACAAAACAAACAAATTCTATGTTGTAGAAGTTGGTTTCCCTTTTTAAAAGAGAAATTAAGTTTCCAACCTCAGACACGACTTCAAGAGGATATGGAATGTCGAGGAGGTATTGATAATACTGGTATTAGTGGGAACTCAGGAACTGTGAAGTCTAGCCTGTCTGACCATTTAAAAATATCTCCCGATCAGTGTAACAAAAAAAAAAATAAATAAATAAATAAAAACTAGTAGAGAAGACTCCAAGCAGCTTTAGGCTGGCGTTGGGAACATAAGGGAAAACAACAATGTGCCAGCCTCTGACCCGAGGTTCGGGTAAGGTTGGCATATCTCAACTCTTTGGAGGCTCTGGAGGAAGAGTAAGAAAAATATAAATGCATATGTAAAATATATTTGACCAGTTCCATCTCCATCTCAATTCTTTTTACTAGCCCTACATTCATCCCAGATAGAAAAGTGGTAAACGAAGTAAAAATATAAATTTGTGGAAGTGATAGAAAGTAGAATCCACCCGTTTTAATTTTATTAGCCAATATTAATTATCCTCACCTTCATTCAGCAGTATCAGGCATCTCGGAAATGTTAAAAAAAAAACACGCAAGATAAAAATATTTATAAGCCTTAAAATGAAACTCACTACAGTGATATTATCTGTCCATTGGGCATATAGAGTATTTGAGATCATTTCATTTTACTCTGGTGTAAAATGGTTTGCCCTTTTTGATCACATTTTCATGTCTTTCTATACATATATAAAGGAGTTAGAATGCCTTTATATACCCACCACTCGCGCACATTACATTTCCTTCTAGCATTTTTTTTTAAATGGCAAAAATTAAAATAGTCTCTGAGAAACCAACAGAGGTGGCAAGTGGCCTCTAAAGATTTGCCCCGTAGGCACCACCACCGTTTCCGGTGCAGTTAGTGCCGTCAAGAAGTTACCTTCCTGCTCTGGTGCACAATTTTTTTTTCTTTTTCCTCATCTTCAGTTTAGAAGACATTCGCTGTCTTTACTCAAATTTCCACTTTGTTGAACATCAAATCTCTTTTTCAAGATCACTTCTTATTCTTGACCTTATTCAGTTACTTGAGCTCTCCTTCAGGAAAACCCTACAATGTCCCTCTTATTGTCTCTATCCTCAATTTTCAGCTAAAGACGCGTGTTACGTATATGTATGCAACAGTGTTCTTTTGTTTCTAACTTGGAGTCTCCCGAATTTTTCGCCTTGTGGCTTAGGTTTAAATTGAATTGAATTAAGTTGAATTTTGCAGATCTAATATAATTTTATTTTAAAAAATGTATTACTCCGCACTGCTTTACTATGTGTGTTTTACGAATATTTTATCTTGATATCAAAACAACAAAAACTTAGACTACAGAAAAGTTTGGAATATATATATATATATATATATATATATATATATATATATATATATATATATATATATATATATATATATATATATATATATATATATATATATATATATATATATATATATATATATATATATATATATATATATATATATAATATATATAATATTTTATATATATATATATATATATATATAATATATATATATATATATATATATATATATATATATATATATATATATATATATATATATATATATATATATATATATATATATATATATATATATATATATATATATATATATATATCAGAGGGAAATTAAGACGAATTTTTGGTCAGTTTGGTCCTTATGTTTGGGTGAGCTATGACTGGAAACCATTATCTAGTTTGGGACGCTGGGTCACAACACTTGGAATTATTGCTATTGTAAGTATTTAAACATATATACTTTCATTAATAGTTCAGTGTTTTGTATAATTTGGACTCAAATTTTTTAATGTTTTATTCACAAAATTTATTAATTATTTTTTTTTGTGTTGTAGATACTCCTGTAAATTATTTTTTAATCTTTAAACTCTGTTTTAAGAATTAGAATTATTAATGAAAACAATTTATTTACTTGCACGTAAGTCATATCTTGTCATATTTTTTTTTTTTTTTTTTTTAATGGGAAGAATTGATTTTTTAAAACAATATTCAAGATTGTTGTTTGTCTCTAAACCTTTTTATCTCATTTTCAATAATTTACTCTGGGTAATTGAAAGTATGTAATGATTATTTTAATTATAATTTTGTTCACTTGGTTTTCATTTTTATTCGAAAAAGCTTGCGGCATCGAAATGCCACAAACGTTTCCTCGCAATAGGGGGGTGGGGTTTTTCTTGCGGAAGACTTGAAAAAATGGAAGAGGATAGAGTTCAGAAGGTGATTGGAAGAACCCAGTGGTGGATAGAATATAAGGAGAAGGATTAGGCGTTATAAAAATGTCTAGAATGTTAGGTTCATCTCCAAGACGATCAGGGATACGAGTAGGGAGCTGCATCAACTGCTCGAGGTCGTTTTGGATAGCAAAATGGAAGGTACGTTCACAGGCTGTATCATGAGAGTTAGAAGAAAGCCATTGACGGTGATGAACATTGCTATCACTTTAAATGATGATTTCCGAGAAAGGAGAAGGAAGAAAGAATGTGCTCTATTTTGGAGTTTAGATAGGCAAAGAATTTAGGATAATCAATAGAATTGAGAGAGAAATAAACAGAACAAATTAATTTAGTTGGAGAATGGCAAGAGAGCTTAAGACACAAGGTGGAAAATTCGAAAGATTCTAAATTAGAGACACGAGAACAAACAAAATCGTTGCTCTCATATGCACAACAACCTCCTTTGGCTGAAAATTGAGGATAGAGACAGCTTGAGGAAAGAGAGTAGGGTTTGCTGTCAGAACGCTGAAGCACCTGAGTTCCGGTCAAGGAGAAGAGGTGAGGTCTAAGAGAAGAGAGGTGATGTTCGACAAAGGGGAAATTGGAGTGTAGACCGCAAATATTGCAGAAATTAATGACAAAAGAAGACTTTGCATCTGGGCAAGCCTGCTGCAAAGTCCTGGTGCCACCAACCCCTTTACCAGAGGCCACCAACTCCCAAGTGGTGATGAGAAAGTGGTATATATATATATATATATATATATATATATATATATATATATATATATATATATATATATATATATATATATATATATATATATATATATATATATATATATATATATATATATATATATATATATATATATGGGGAGGCGTCGTAGCTCGGTGATAGGGCCTTCTGTAGATTGTCTAACGGCGACGCTGTTGTCAATGGTTTCGAATCCTGGCATTTGGAAAAATTTTCCCTGTCATATATATATATATATATATATATATATATATATATATATATATATATATATATATATATATATATATATATATATATATATATATATATATATATATATATATATATATATATATATATATATATATATATATATATACACTGAAACAGGAAAGAGGAATTAAATTTGTAGATTTTCAGTATTGAATTGATTGATTTTTGATATTTTGCAGTTCCTCTTAACAGAGTTGAATACTTTTTATCTGAAGTTTGTGTTGTGGATTCCACCAGGCCATTGGATTAAATCTTATTCGTCTTATTTTGATATTACCTTGGGGCGCCGTTGCAATAAGAGAAGTTTTTCAATACCTTGATGATCCGTAAGTTTTCTTATTTTATACACCTACATGAAAAAAAAATGGTAACTAATACTTATTAGATTATTTAAAAATTATAAGTGAGAATATAAATAGGAACAAAAATGAGAATGACGAGATAAAAGGATTCCATTGAGGAAATTTTACTTTTAATTTAATATATAAATTAACAGCATATTAGATAATGGGAATTATACATAATTGAATGTGGGTACTGTCAAATATCTGTTCTGTTCTGTCTAAAAATGGTTTTTTATTCTTATGAATAGAAAGTCCAAAGTGTTCCGTATTAAAATTTAGAGCAAAGTTTTGTAGATTAGAACAATAAATTGGTTATGAAGTATTATTGTTATTAATGTTTAAAAATTATTTTTATTTTATAATTTACTTTCATAATGGAACAAGTTAAACGTTATTTTTTATTTAGTCAAAAAATAAATACGAAATAATATTAATAAGTAAAAAAAAATTTATTTTCATCTGAGTAATTGCGGTATATTGCTTAAAATTAATGAGGTTTGTGAATCTATATATATATATATATATATATATATATATATATATATATATATATATATATATATATATATATATATATATATATATATATATATATATATATATATATATATATATATATATATATATATACCACAAAACACAAATAGAAAACCTAAACAACCAAATATCAACCCAAATAAAAACTCTCACAACCAACAACTACCAAAACTACCTCGTTAAAAACTTGGACAACACAAACAGCAAAAGAGTCTGGAAAACAATCCACACCATACACAACGCAAAAAACAACCCCCTTCCCACACACGAAACACCAACCAATCATACAACACAAACTCCACTGACCTCCAAACAACACATCAACCTACTGGCCACACATTTCGCTAAACAAAGCAGCTTACCCACTCACCCCCAAAACAGGAAAATAATAAAAAAACTGAAAAAACTACGCAACAACCAAAACAACTTAATCGTCATCACACCCACAATCACACAAAACACCATTAAAACCATCAAAAATTCTCCAGCAACAGGCCCAGACAACATATCAAATATTCACCTAAAACACCTATCCAACCACACAACCACATACCTAACCACCATCTTCAACAAATCCATCCAACTCAACTATATCCCTCCCCAATGGAAAAAAGCATTAATCATCCCTAAACTAAAACCTGGCAAAGACCCATCAAACCCCTCCTCATATCGCCCAATCTCCCTCTTATCCACTATCTCTAAACTACTTGAAAAACTAATACTAAATTTTATCCTCCAATTCACCCCACAACAAATCTTCCAACACGAGTTCAAACCCAACCACTCCACCACCACAGCATTCACCAACATCATCCAACCAGTAATAAACGGACTAAATCATAAACCACATCACAAAACAATTTTAATAGCAATAGATATAAACAAAGATTTCGATACTGTCCCGAGACACAACCTAATCCATAAAATCCTCCAATCCAACATCCCAACAAACATCAAGAAATGGTTAGCCAACTTCCTATCAGGAAGAACCGCCCAAATACAACAAAACGGCCAAAAATCTCGGACCATAAACATAAGAAACGGAGTACCCCAGGGAGCCATACTATCCCCCACACTATTTAACCTATACACAGCAGACCTCCCTCAACCCCAAACAACACACACCCACATTACTTCATACGCCGACGACATAACTATTGCCACCACCCACCTAAATCTCGATACCGCAACAACAATCACACATGACTACTTAACACTAATTCAAACATGGCTGACAGAAAACCGGATGACGGCATCCCCAAACAAATCCTCCATAACCCTCATAACAACAGACCGACAACTATCCAACACCCACCCACAAGTTCTAAACAACACTCCCATACCCCTCAACAAAAATCCAAAGATTCTCGGCCTAACCTTTGACACCCACCTCACTTTCACCAAACACATCCAAAATACCACCTCAGCCGCAAACAGAAAACTCAACATCCTCAAAACAGTGGCCAACACAGACATAAACAACAACATACAAACCTCAATTGCAATCTACAAACAATTTATACGCCCCACCATCAACTATGCCTCCCCTTTCTGGCACTCAATGCTCTCCAATCAAAACTTAATGACACTCCAAATAACGCAAAATAGAGCCCTCCGCACAATTACCGGTTGCACACCCACAACCCCTCAACAACACCTACATAATGAAACCAAAATACTACCTTTAAATAACCACCTCGAAATGATAGGCACTCAATTTTACGCAAAAACTCGTCTACCCTCACACCCATGCCACAATACCCTCCTCCAACCTACCAAACACAGACTAAAACAACCTCCATCATCCACTGGTACCTTCTACAAACAAATCCTAAATCACATCCCCCCACCAACCCCCAATACCACAACAACCAAACATATTCACACTCAACTAACGCATTCCTACTTAATCAACAGACCACCAAACAACATCCTTGACACCCCCCCTCCCGAAATAAACCCCGATTTCAGCAACCTCCCAAGACACTCACAAATCTCATTAGCAAGATTGAGACATGGACACCACCCAAACTTATAACAATACAAACACAAATACAAATTAAACCAGACAACATCACCCACTTGTACCAGATGCGGAGAGGCCCCTGAGACCGAGCAACACTTTCTATTACACTGTCCTTCCAATTCTCGCCCCAGAATCTCCTGGGGCATCACTTCCTTGGAAGATCTCTGGACGAGGCCGCCTGCGGCGGGCGGCTTCATTAGTGAAGTGTGGCCACCTCAGTGTGGGGTGGTCAGGGGGTGAGAAGGTAAAAAAAAAAATATATATATATATATATATATATATATATATATATATATATATATATATATATATGGTAATAATTTAGGTCTGCTAAAACTCTCGCAGACTAAATATTCATTAAACATCGAAGTTTAAAGTTTGGTATAGGGGGAATCGAACTCAGAACCTGGGCCTTATAGCACAAATCATAGAGTTTTACCCCCTACCCTACGGCGTAGCGTAGGGATAAAACTATGATTTGTGCTATAGGACCCAGGTTCGATTCTATAGCAAACTTTAAAACTTCGATATATATATATATATATATATATATATATATATATATATATATATATATATATATATATATATATATATATATATATATATATATATATATATATATATATATATATATATATATATATATATATATATATATATATATATATATATATATCACACACACACAGAGCGCGTGCTGGGCACCGTTAATCAACAAAGTTAATGTTGTTAATCTTAAATCCTTTAACGAAAATGTTAACAACGTTAATCATTTCGTTCGTTAATTCACAAAGAAATTAACGCTTTTCCGTCGTTAATCGTTCGTTAACTTTAATTATATATATATATTATATATATATATATATATATATATATATATATATATATATATATATATAATATATATATATATATATATATATATATATATATATATATATATTATATATATTTATATTTTTTTTTACAAAATCACGTATTAAAAAGGCCTAACCTTTAATTGATCCTATAACGTTTTTTTTCATTAGGTTTTAAGAATGTGAATTTGTAAGTAGTGAAAAGCTAAAAATGTGATAAAAAAGCTTCAGATTCTTTATGTAATTATTTATTCTTAGAACGAAGAAAATAGGGTAAAAAAACAATCGAACATTAAGTACTAAATACAGCAAAATGTAAATATTTATTACTATTAAATACAAATTCAAATATATATATATATATATATATATATATATATATATATATATATATATATATATATATATATATATATATATATATATATATATATATATATATATATATATATATATATATATATATATATATATGCAGAAACTGTAATGAATTTGGAAGACAGTCATGGATATTTTTAAGTATAACAGCAACAGAACTATTTATAACTTTCAAATTCGGTATTGAAACGATGAAACTTCCTTTTCCAAGGTATAATATATATATATATATATATATATATATATATATATATATATATATATATATATATATATATATATATATATATATATATATATATATATATATATATATATATATATATATATATATATAATATATATATATATATATATATATATATATATATATATATATATATCAATTGTTTTAATTTTTACAAGTTTATAAGGGTATGATTAGTTTTTATATTAAAGTGTGGTTTCTTTTTGGAGCTTTTTGTCATTAGGATTGTATATTTGCTTGTTTTAAAGGAATATTTATAAATTATTATTATTAATATTATTATTGTTGTTTCTTTAGACATATTATTTATCTATGGGTTGGAATATTCTTCCTTGTCGCTCTGTGGACTGTTTGGAACTTTGTCATTGATCCACATACAATTAAGTAAGTAGAGAATTTTTTTTATTTTATTTTCAATTGAACAATCCTTAATATTTATGGACTGTAATCTGAATCATCATCATCATGTATTAAGAACTTTTAATTAAATAATTTGACAGTTTTTGATGATAAAAGATAATTTTGTAATAAGAAACAACTTGCGATTATGTTTTATTGTTTAAGTTTTAGGTGACTAACCTATACCCCTCCCTTCCCCAAGTAAAACAATACCTTATATCTAGTTTAGTTGAGATCAGGCACGAAAATTTTAACAAAATAGTGAAAGGTTCGAATTTAAAATAAGACTCGTATCATATTGGTCAGACAAGCTGACGGGCAGTATAAGAAAAGTGTATTAGTAAAACATTTTGTTATAAATTTACCTCTTTCAGATTACATTTTTCTCAGGAATCCTTTGAAAATTTCGTGAAATGAAAAATCTTTTTTTTTTATAATGAGCTTAATTATGACATTACAAAGAAAATTTTGTCGCCGATTGGTTTCTCATAATAATAAAAGCATTATGTCAAAGAATAAGTTCTTCAATTTAATAGTGAATTTGTTTGATATTTTTGTAGTTTTTATTACCGACTCTTTCATCTGTACGTTGTATTACTTACAATTTTCCATTTAGCCTTAAATTAAAATTCATAAATTTTTTAATCTTACAGCACTAATTTTTTATTACTTTAAAATTATCAATCTTGTTTCATTCCTGTCATTATGATACTTCCCGTTTGTGTGTGTATATATATATATATATATATATATATATATATATATATATATATATATATATATATATATATATATATATATATATATATATATATATATATATATATATATATATATATATATATATATATATATATATAATATGCATTGATGGGAAAGACCACATACCCATATGGAACCCACCTGAGTTGGGAAGTTTCAATTTAAATCTGAACAACCAAGGCCCAACGTGAAATGTTACACTAAGTTGGAAAGTATATAAGTAGTAGGAATTGGGATGGCACAAATTTGCCGTCTCGAGAGGGTTTTGACAGGCCTAGTGAGCCGGCAACCAACATCACTTGCGCAAAAAAAAGCTCATGTCTTGTTTCGGAACCCTGACCGTCCTTTTGATTAACGAACGCGAGAGAATGGATTACGATTTGCAACTACAAAAATGAATAGAATAAATCTGTTGATCAAAATTGTTTTTACATTAAAGATGATCAGTGAAAAGAAAGGGAATTTAATAAAAAAAAAAAAAAAAAAAAAAAAAAAAAAAGCTTGTCTGGCCTTCATTCGACTTGGAAAAAGACATTTGACCATGTACCAAGAAGAATTTTGTGGAATATCTTGAAGAGAGAAGAATTCGAGGTACCAGTCAAGTTGTCCAGAGCTTTAAAAGCACCCTATATTAACAAAGTTTGCAAAATAAAGACACAGCTGAATAACGATGACTTGTTTGAAGTTACGACTGGGGTAAAGCAGGGAAATGTACTTTCTCCAATTCTCTTTATAATCTTAATGGATTTATTGTGGTAGACTGGTACAGATAGGGATAGATGGCGTAATTCTTAGCAATATCGATGACCTTGCATTTGTCACTGAAACAGAGAGAGCTTTGCAGAATTTCGTCGCTGCATGGGATGAAGTGCTGACGGGTAGGAGAATGAAGGTGAGTAGGGAGAAGACGGAAGTTATGTTGGTGGGTAGAGAACAGGAAGAGCTGGGTATTGTGTTGGGAGATAGTGTACTGGAACAAGTAGACCATTTTAAATATATCTGAGTATGCTTTCGAACAGGAAATGATATAACCCTGGAGCTAAATCATAGGTTTGGTAAGTCCAACGGAGCGCAGACTCACTATTTCCTCTGCTTAGGGATCAGCACATCCCGCTGAATGTGAAAATAATAATATACAAGTATTTTAAGACCAGCACATGACCGTGAACATGAAGCGTGGGCCCTTAACACCAGAGCTAAAGTAAAATGTAGGCGAATGAAATGAGGGTGTTGAGAACAATTGTGGGAGTTAGGAGACTGGATAGATAAGGAACGATGATGTAAGAAAGGTGCTGAAAGTGGGAACATACTGAAGCTAATAGAGAAGGGACAAGTACGATGATTTGGACATTTGAAAAGAATGAATGATGGAAGATATGCGGAGGTACTATAAGTAGACACCCGTGGGAGGAAAAAAGTTTGCAAACCGAGAATCGGGTGGAGAAATAATGTTAGGGTTGACGGTCGAGGGTAGGGAAGGAAATATGGAGGAGGTGGAGGAGACCAAGATGTATGGAGATCGACGGCGGTGAAGGAGATTGGTGAGAAAAAAAAGGAAAAGAAGTGATAAATTTAGACTAGGAAAATAATGTTCAAACTCACTTCACAACTTAACGTCGAGAAAATTTTTTATAGTTTTTGTAAAAGTTAGCCTCTCTTATCCTTCCAACTATCGACTTCCACTTGTATTCTGTCTAAAAATTTTGAACACCCATTTCCTGGATCATTTGGAGTCTCATTTTCTTCTCTCAGATCATCAGTATGGTTTTCGATGCTCGAGGTCAACTGGTGACATACTTTTTCTATCTCACTGATATATAATCTTTTGTCCTTACGGACTTCGGGAAGTCTTGTGTGGTGGCACTTGACATATCCAAGGCTTTTGACCGGGCATGGCATGCGTCGCTGCTCTCTTCCTTTGGGTTTCCTCCTTCTCTTTGCTTACTCTTGTCTAGTTTTCCCTCAGATCGTTCCGTTTCGACACTTGTAGATGGAGCTACCTCTTCCTCCTTTCCTGTCAATTGTGGTGTTCCTCAGAGTTCTATTTTATCCTCCAACTTTATTCTTACTTTTCATTAACGATCTTCTCGACTACACTTCTAACTCTGTTCACTTTTATGCTTATGACCCCACTCTCCATTCTTCTATTCATTTCAGATCTGCTTTCTTCTTTTGCTTCTCGTTTTCAACTTTCCAATTTTATTCTTGCTGATCTGGATGGGACTTCCCGTTGGGGTCATAGCAACCTTGTGAAATTTAACTCTATAAAAACTTAACTTCTTCACATCTTCCTTTCCAAAACACCTCCCAACTTTCCGATCTCCCGTTTCACCTGTAAATAACATTAACATTCTTGGTCTTAGCATAAACAACAAATTATCTCGGAAACCACATATCACCATGGTTTCTAAGGCGGCCTCTAAAAACCTGGGAATACTGTTCAGGTTGCGAGAATTTTTTTCTTCTGAGTAGTTACTCTAATTATATAAACTATATAAAGGTCTTATTCGCCCTTGTATGGAGTACTGTTCTCACATTTGGGGGACCCTGGTTCCTCCTCTCTTCTGGATAGGGTTGAGTTCAAGGCTAAAAGATTAATAAACTGTCCTCTACTCTCAAACTCTGCTCCGTGACGTTGACGCACTATCTTTTTTCTATAGGTACTACAATGGCAGTTGCTCGAGGGAATTGGCCTCTCGCATTCCTCCACCATTTCGTCGCCTTCGTTGAACAAGGGGTGCCCTGCTTTCACACGAATTTTGTGTGGATGCTGAAAACCTCAGGATTGCCAGTTGTGGTACCACCTCCTTTCCAGGTCTAGATGTTCTGTGGAACTCCTTACCTTCATCTATTTTTTCTCCTGCATTTAATCTTCCTCTCTTCAAGCTTCCGTCTGTGCCCACCTGAGAGAAGTGCGTTAGGTTCGGGGCTGGGTGGTTTTTCTTCCTCTTTTTTTTTATACCCCTCCTTGAAAAATGGCGCTGCCCGTGAGTGGTGGTAATCTGTATATAAAAAGATAGAAATGGAAAAAAAAAACAGAGTTAATATTTATTGTTAAATGTCAGAGAGCTATAGATAGAGAAGCTAGAAGGATTGTCGTACTTTTTACAGTGAAGAGTTTTAAGTATCTCAAAGAATAGATTTTTCGCATTCGAGATGAAATGTAAGCAGCACGAGTTTCTAGAGCTTAAAGACGACCGTAATTTCTGAAAGTAGTGTCCTGTTGGTGAATAGCACGAGAACGACAGAGTTTAAACTATTTTAGGTTTATGTTACAGGAAATTAATTGGAATGTACGCTTCGATGATATAATCATCTCGGTTATGCGATCTGCATATTCTGAGGGATCTTTACCAACTAAACAGAAGTCATGCCAATGGTAAATCAGGGAAGAAGACAGCAAATCTGACATTGCTAAAAATATTCCCTCACCGAGGGCAGGTGGCAGTTTCTGCAGAAGACTTGAAGAGATAGGACATGAAAGAGAGGTAATTAGAAGGACCCAGTGGTGGAAAGTTTTAATTGTGTAAGAAGGATGGAAAGTTAAGAAAATATGAAAGCTATGGCAGTGAACATAGATACCGTCCAAAATGGTGGTTTCCGAGAAAGAAGGTATTCTATTTCGGACTTTGTCAGTATAATTAGACATACAGACAGAAGAGATTAATTTATTTGTCGATTGGCGAAAACGCCTAGGCTATAGAAATGAGAGAATAAGACACCAATTAGAAAGGAGAACAAATATTATTGCTACGTGCATAAACCCAACAAATTGCTTTGGATAAAAATTGTGCACCCAAACACCTAATTTTGTCAAGAACTGTGTATTTAAATTTTGACGAAAAAAAAAAAAAAAAAAAAAAAAAAAAACCCGTTGCCAGTTATTCAACTTGATTATTAATTTTTTTTAAAAAACAGACTGGTCAAGTTTCACACACTTCTATAATGTAGAGTGAAAAACATTCCCATTGGCAAATTTGTAGGGAAGATAAATCAATAAAATGTTTGCGTGTAACCAAATATCTTTGGATGACTGTTTAGTATATAATTATATTCTGCAGTACGCATTGTAAATCTATAGTTATTTGTTGTCTCATGAATAGGGGATAATATAAACCGATAAGGAAGCTATGTATGTTCAAAATATTAAACACTTGTAATCTTTTTTTTCTTAATATTTTACCATTACACGTACTAATCTTTAGGTTAATAATACTTTATATTTTAAATATTTATTATTAACATATAATCATTTGTTACAATTTTTTTAATTAGTCCTTTATTTTTTTGTCAAACAGAATGGATCCTGAAGAAATATCCCGCAAAAAGAAGCTTTGGATGCAAGTGAGAACTATAGAAACAAAGTCACCATTATTAGAGAATAGTATATTCGAGTTTTTTAACGAAACATTTCAGTTCAGTTCCCTCAACTCTAAACCTAAAGATGACTAAAAAGGAATCGTCAATTATAGTCATTTGTTTTAAGTCAATTTCTCCATTGTCACAATAGACATTTTCAAATAGGCAGCTGGGTAGAAATAGATGCTGGATTTATTTTTTGTTTTGAGAAAAGGCAAAGTGGTGGTCTTTTGAGTCTTACACTCTTGATTAAGATCGGAGCTTTAACAATTAACTCATAATTGATCTCAGTATTTAATTTAAGCATGAGAAAATTAATCAGTCAATCATAATCCCTTACTAATAGCATTGTAAGCATCTTTTACTTTTAAATTTGTGTTAAAAAGAAATCTTTTATGTGGGGTGTAATTAATTGGATGCTTAAACTAATTTAAAAACTGTGATACTCACTCTTTTATTTTTTTTTGTCTGTAAGGGAAATAACTTTCATCGGTAGCTTTAATAAAAAAATGTTTCGTTTTTTCCTATTATTCTACCCTTTAAAACTAAAATGCGCCAGCTGACATTAAAAGATAAGGTAGGGCTCTTTAATTCTAATTTCATCATAGCATTTTTCAATATATTAAGAAGGCAATACTAAATTTACACAATTAGTAACAAATATACATGGAATGGACTGTAACACTTTAATATGTACAAAAGTCTAACCCATTACAAACCCGATAATAAATAAATAATCAGCAACATCTAACGTTGAAAAAAGATCAAGAAAAATCAAAATAATCGATCACATTTTGCTCCTTAGGAGGTGATTCTTTCTTCTCTAAACTGCTCGACTTCTCTAAGCGCTTGAGCTGACATCCATTCGATTCCCTAACGAAGGAAAAAAAATCGGTCTTCATACCTTACTGTACAGCGAATAATGTACCAAAATATACTCCCAATATTTCAATAGATGTATCAAAATAATTATGAAAATAAAATAACCAACTTTTGAACTAAAATTACAAAATAAAACTACTCCCTTAACAGAAACAACTTACCCTGGCACGGTTTTCCTGTTCAGAACCGGGCCTGGACCTTTCCTTTGGCCTTGCTCTTTTTGAATTACTGATATAATACTAATAGGAGGTAATCGGCACTAAAATGAAAAGGTATGAGAAACTGCATTAATAAATTTTACAACAAAAAATAAAATAAAATATATATATATATCCTGATTGTCTTGGAGATGAACACGACATTCTAGACCTTTTTCTAACTTCTAATCCTTCTCCTTATACTGCTAAACTCTTTTCTCTGTATATTTTTTATCTCTTCAAATCTTCCGCAGGAAACACCCCCTTTTATTGGGAAACGCTTGTGGCATTTCGGTGCCGCAAGCTGGTAAGACTTTCGGTTGTACTTTTTTTTGATTTCCCTTGGAATGATTATTGCTTCTGTGGGAAGGGTAACTTCGGAGTGTGCAGAACGCATTACCGAGGTGATTCTCTCTGGCATGGAGGCGTACATTCCATTTTCTTTTGAGTCTTACACTCTTGATTAAGATCAGGAGCTTTAATTAAACCTAACCACACCTTGGTTTAACTCGGCTTGTTCTCGTTCTATCCGCCGCAGGGATATTACCTTAATGGATTACCATCTTCTTCAAACTCAAGAAACTCATGCAACCTATATTTCATATCGCAAAAGTGCAAAATGTCCTTCGTAATACTAAAAACTTTTCTCCGTAGCAAATGCAGTAATATTTCTGGTTCCTCTTCCTCATGCTCTTTCTGGCATTTTGCAAAAAATGTCAACTCTAACTTTGCTTCTTCCTCTTTCCCTCCTTTAGTATCTTTCGACGTCACAACTGCCGCTTTACCTTCTTCTAAAACTGAACTCTTCCTTCAAACTTTTGCCTCTAATTCAACTTTATACGATTCCTTAGCTATATCTCCTCCTTCAACTCATTTATGCCTAAAATGTTTCTTCTAAAGACGTCATTTCAGCTCTCTCTGAGCGTAATACTAAGAAGGCGTATGGTCTTCCTGTGGTTCTCAAAACTTGTGCTTCCGAGTCTGCATCCTACCTTGGTAAACTATTTCATCTTTGTTTTTCTACTTCAACCTTCCCTTCTTGCATGGAAACGTGCGCTCATTCAGCCTGTGCCGAAGAAAGGGGACCCATCTCAACCTTCCAACTACCGTTCCATTTCTTTGACCTCCGTTCTCTCTAAAGTTTTCGAATCTATCCTTAACAGGAAGATTTGGAAACATCTCAATTCTTCTAATTTTGTCTCTGATCGTCAGTAAACCATTCGTAAAAACCGGTCTATTGGTGATCTTCTTTCCCTTCTCTCTGACTCTTGTCCTCCGCTCTTAGGCATTTCGGTGTATCCTTTGCTGTTGCGCTGGACATATCGAAAGCCTTCGATGGGCTGGCACAAACCCTTGATTTCTAAACTTTCCTCTTTCGGTATCTATCCCTTCTCTTAATATCCTTTCCGGTAGTTCTATGGCAGCTGTTCTGGACGGCCATCGTTCTTCCTTTAAATCTATTAATAGTGGTGTTCCTCAGGGTTCTGCTTTTCATTAGTGACCTCCTCTCTATTACCTCATCTCCTATCCACTCCTATGCTGATGACTCCACCCTTCACTACTCCTTTCAGTTTGAAAGACGTCCCTCCCAACAGCAGTTGATAAACTCGAGAAGGCTAGCCTTGGAGCAACTAACCTCTGATCTTTCACATATTTCAAATTGGGGCAGAGAAAACATGGTTGCTTTCAATGCCTAAAAAACTCAGTTCCTCCATCTCTAAAATCACTCAATCTTACACACAACTCAAACCTTCATCTGTTTTTTATATTCTCAGCGTATCCTTTTGTTGTGATCTTTCTTAGGAAAGTTCACATTACTTTTCTTACAAGCTTCTAAGAGGATGGGTGTTCTGAGGCGCCTTCAGAATTAATTCACCCCACCCCAGTTGCTCGCTTTCTATAGGGATGTTGTTTGCCCCTGTATGGAGTATGCTCCACACATCTGGGGTGGTTCCACTACAGTTCTCCTTGAGTAGGTGGAGTCTATGGCTTTTCGTCTCACCAACACTCTCCAATCCCTTTCTGCCTGTCGAATTGTTAGGTCATTCTCTCTTTACTATCGCTATTACAACGGTCACTGCTCTTCTAAACTCTCTCGTCGCATACCTCCTATATTGAGAAGAGCTCGTGCGACACCTCTTTCTACACAATCTCATCCTTTTTATGTCCAATTCTCGGACCCCAGACTTAACCGCTATACTCAATCTTACTTATACTCTATTGAAAAAGTCTAGAACACACTCCCTTTATCTGTTTTCCTAACTTCCTTTCGCTTGCATACTTTCAAAAGCCGTGTATCTGGACATGTCGGCCTCCATCGATCAAGATTAGTTTTTTCCCAGCTCCGATGGAATTTCGTGGGCCTCCGGCCTTTGCCCACCGGAAGATATATATATATATATATATATATATATATATATATATATATATATATATATATATATATATATATATATATATATATATATATATATATATATATATATATATATATATATATATATATATATATATATATATATATATATATATATATATATATACCATGTTCTTAAAAGCAGTGACAACAACGTTCTTCTTAGGTTCTTCATCATAAGACTGACTTTGGCATCCAAAATACTTTGAATATTCATGAATGAATCTTCTTTTATCTCTATTCATAGGGGCAAAAGAGTGACTTCTACTTTTTTGTTTTGACTGAACAAAATTGAGAACAAACAAGAATAAATATTTTACAATAGTAAAGACAATTAAAATATGAAAAGAAGTTAAATCAAATTAGATAACACGATTTATTTAAAAAAAAAAAAAAATAGTTCTTACCTCTTTAGCCTTTAAAACAAGGTCATTTAAGGCTGAATGTACCGTTTGTGTGAACTGAATATCCTTTCTTGCTTCATCTTTAACACTATCCGTGTAAAGGTTTGTCCCACCGTCTTTAATAAATTCTCTTGCATCAGGATTTGTAATCTGAAGGGCAAGAGCCAACTGACGATTTCTGGCAATAAGGCCACATTCATCATTACATTCTAACCTGAACGAAAAAATTTTTTTTTAAAGAAAGGTGAAGGTGGAAACCAATAACGAAATTTTCTTAATATGAAAACTGCCAGGGTACCACACCAAGTATCGTATTAAAAATTACACATGACAGTCAGTCAGTGAGGAATGGATACAGGAAATATTGGAGTTGACAAATAAATTACCAGCATGTTAAATATATGTAAAAATATTTATATACATATATTAATCTACAACTGAACGTGAAGTAAATTATTTATTTTAGAATTAACGTTTCATAAAACTCGATCAAAGGAAAAAAATATTAAAAATAAGAAAAGTATGACGGAATGCTTTCATTTATTTAATATAGATATCAAATTTTTTAATGAACTACACAATTTGATGCAGAATAATAATAATTTGGTAACACAGAGTCGATTAAGGGAGTTTGTGTTCAAATGTAAATATTTGTAGTTCTCTTTATTAGCAGTTAAAATTCTGTTTAAAGAACTATTATACGTAAAGCCTATGATATTCATACATTTTTCAAAATAAAACCTAAAAAGAGAGAATACTAACCTCTTAAACTTTTCAGCCTTATTAGACTTAGAAAATATTTGAGATATATTAACTGATCCTCCTGAGTTAAGACAATGTAATTCTGAGGCTATTTTAGAAGTAGCCATGCTTTTGTATTCTTTTTCATTTTCAGAGCAAACCATTTCAGTTTTTCTATTACCACAAAGGCAAGTTACGGTCACCTGTATATGTGTATTAAATTTATATTAAACCAATTAATTCATAATTAAAATTTAAGACAAAAAGAATTTCAATGAAATCCACTCTCACCATTTCTTTACATGGTGTATTTGGACAAGCACCAGAATGGCATGGATTGCCACATGAATGATCACACGTAGGTCGAGGCTCTGTACATTTCTGTTTACATGGACCTTTGATGCAAGGCCCATCATGACAAACCTTTTGACACAAATGAACTCCACAGGGCAGTTTCTTGGCACACTGCTCACCACAGGACATTGCAGCAACATAACACGGGGTACTCTTCATTATCTATGACAAAATATTTCCAATTAATAAATCATTTTACACAAAATTGATTTCTATTTAAAAAAAAAATCGGTCGCTCTTCGTTGTTGATGCATTGTAAATGAAAAGGTATAAACTAATACAAATTATTAATAAGTATAAGAAAATTTTATAACAGTTAGTTTTACGCTTCATTTAGACGGATTTCTTGAGAATCTGGGATAATTATTAACATTTTCTAAAATAGCTTCATATCTAAATAAAAATCTAATCTCTCTGTAACGTACAGTAATTTCTAATGAGGTCTAATTTGTTTTCAAACATAACTGTTTACTAGGAAATGCCGAAAGAGTACCGATATATATATATATATATATATATATATATATATATATATATATATATATATATATATATATATATATATATATATATATATATATATATATATATATATATATATATATCCTCCGGTGGGCAAAGGCCGGTGGCCTACCAAAATCCACCGGAGTTGGGGAATATTCATATATATATATATATATATATATATATATATATATATATATATATATATATATATATATATATATATATATATATATATATATATATATATATATATATATATATATATATATATATATATATATATATATATATATATATATATGATTTCTTTTCAGATAGGTAAACGTGGAAATTTGTTCGTGACTTGGGGACCAATGCTAATCTTTATGTCAGGTTCCTTTATAGTGCAACTTTATTTCATAGTTTTTTTTAGTTTTCAGGCAAATATTACAATAAATTTTTGTTTTTTGAGTATTTAATAAATGGAGGATTTGATTACCTTCAGTTGTATATAAAGTTAATTGTGTGAAAGTACGAAGAATCGTCTGGAATAGTCAGAGAGACCTGATGCTTTATAAGAAGAAACATTGAGGTTGCAAATGAACTTTCATTGTCTTAAAACCTATACTTTTACTAAATATTTCTTTTCTGTTTCACTCTTGAAAGTTTATTTGTCATTTACTACTTCATCTTAATAGGAAGAGTTTTGTGACAGGTTAGTCTTGTCTTTTTGGCATTTAGGGTAAAGTTTTAAAATAGAGAAAATATATATATATATATATATATATATATATATATATATATATATATATATATATATATATATATATATATATATATATATATATATATATATATATATATAATATATATATATATATATATATATATATATATATATATACCGTGTGATTCCCAAAACAAGGTTTTCCAACCAATGTTGTGCATGGGGGACATTTAGGTTCTGAATGGCAGTTGTGTGAAACAGAATGAGAACATGCTTGTTCTCTCTGACATGGAAGTTCACACGATGGAGGTTCTGTTCCACAAGGTATTGGGGGATACAAGACTGAACCCCCACAGTGACAAGACAGCTCTTCAAAACTAGTTTCCCAACATCTGATAATAAAAAAAAAAAAAATAAAAGTAAAGAATACAGGGCTATACTATATATGGGATACAAAAATTACACATTAAATATCTAAATTAAGTCCAAATTTTGAAAACAAATAGAGCTTTAAACTCTATACCAAAATACCTTGGGCAATTCCCTCTGTGGCAAGGCTCTTGACACTTATGTTGCCTGCATTTCAGTGTCTTACCACAAACTCTGCTACATATATGGTCTATATCGATGCAACATTTAACTCCACATTTATGACGCCCACACTGACGTAACTATTAAATTGAACATGCAAATAATTTTAATGTTCATTTACAATCTTCGTCTACTTAATATTTTTACAATAATAATAATACTAATAATAATATATATTATTATTAGTTAGTAAATTTTCTTCTTTCAGCAGTTGAAATTTTAAATATATATATATATATATATATATATATATATATATATATATATATATATATATATATATATATATATATATATATATATATATATATATATATATATATATATATATATATATATATATATATATAGGTTTAAATGTATAGGTGAACATATTTTTTTGATGTTTATTTTTATTTTTATTATCAAAAAGTTTCTTTTAATTTTTATTTTTATATTATTTTTTTTAGGTTACAGACCAAGTATGTAATAAATCTTTAATTTATTGACAAAGGATTTAATCTCCTGTAGTAATCTTTATATTGGAAAAGTTTAAATAGATAAAAGGAAAAATTCGCATTTTGAATATTCAGTGAAGTTTATGTTTTGACAAGACAGCTTCAATTAGATTATTGAAAATACAAATGAACTTTCATTGACACTCACAATCTATTCTTCTACTAATTTCTTATTTAATTTTCCACTTGAAAGTTTATTTGTCTTTAATCAAATTCGTCAAGGGATCTTCGTTTTATGACAGGTTAGTAGTTACCTTGTTATCTTTAGGTGAGATATTTAAATCATATATATATATATATATATATATATATATATATATATATATATATATATATATATATATATATATATATATATATATATATATATATATATATATATATATATATATATATATATATATATCCTATGGTGAGCAAAGGTTGGAGACTTGTGAATTTCCCCTTGAGTATGGAAATTTTCCTTGAAGTCATATTAAAGGTCGACATGTCCCAATTCACAGCTTTTTGAAGAAGTTGAAAAAAATTTCAGAAAATTACAGATTTTGTATAATAACAGTTTGAGAAAAACTACAAAAAATAAAAAAATAAACATTTTCTGAGCACAATAAGGTTTTCTTGGGTAAGACCCTACGTTAAAGTTGAAAAAATGTAAGATTTAAAATTAACAATTTAACCTGTATTTATACATATCATTGCTATGTTATTGCTGTGTATTCAAATTTCTATCATTTAGCTACATTATGGAAATATATTAAACATAATATTTTATTGTGTTTATACTTTCAGTCACTATGGCTAAAAGATCAGCTTCAGTTGTCCTAGCGAAGTACTTTACAATGTTATAAGGTAAGCTTGAAATAGCTAAATGTAACATCTGTAGCTAGGAAATTAGAAGAGGAACTTATAGTATCCCAAGTTGAAAATTTTCAAGCAAATCTTTATGAGGACATCTAAAATCAAAACACAAAGAACATGAACATTCACTAGCAAAAGAGGAGCTGTCAAAAGAAACGAAAAAGAAAAAGAAAATATTGAAAGAGCCAAGAAAAATCTTAATTTTCTTTAATTTAATCCACCATTAATAAGCACAATTTTCAGTTCTAACCCCGGCAGGTAAACCACGGTTTTCCTTGATTATTTGCGTGTGCGTGGTGGGGCGGGTCCCCGGTTGGTCAATATATATATATATATATATATATATATATATATATATATATATATATATATATATATATATATATATATATATATATATATATATATATATATATATATATATATATATATATATATATATATATATATATATATATATATATATATATATATATATATATATATAGCATTTTAAAATTATCAATAACTCGATAATCTTACTACGTAGATGGTTCAAAATTAGACAAAGCATAATTGATGGTTTATTTATATGAGAAAATTTAAAAGAATTCTACCTTTATTTGTTGACTTTTTGATAATTTTTTTTTTCAAGCTATATAAAAAAGTTAAATTCATATTTTATTTCAGAAATTTTTTCCTTGAGATAATACCTTTTACCGATGATAAAATTCTTATTAAACATTATCGAATGGAGAAAAAATATGGCAGAATGAAATTATTACATAAATTCCCTCACAAATATGAACTCTACTAAAGAAAATTGATGAAACTGCAACCATTACACGAAAGCAAGAAGCGGGATAAAAGTGACAATAACATCAATGAAGTTTCACAAAGAATTCTCAGTCAAGAAGGCCAACCCGGAACTCACGAGACACCTACACAAATTTCAAAGTCACTCGGAATTTCCAAAAGTAGCATCAAGCGCATCATCAAACAAGATCTTAACCTTAAAGTCTATAAAAAAATTTGGGGTAAAAAATTAAGCACTTCGGACGAAGCTAAACGAGTTGTGCGCGCAAAGAGGTTGTTGCGGCTTGTTAAGCTGCAAAATTTAATGTCTGCTTTTTCAGCGATGAGAAAATATTCTCAGTTGAACCCCCTATGAATGCACAGAATGAAAGAGAGTAATTTGAAGCCAGCAAAAGGAAAATCAGATTTCGAGTGAGAAATTATTCTCTATTATTTCACTAAGAGTGTAATGGTCTTCGTTGCTGTTTCTAGCTTGGAAAAACATCCATTCACTTTGTAGAGCCTGGAGTCAAAATTAATGGGAATATTATCGAAATAACCTCTTGGCAAAAATGATTCCAGAGGTGAAAATTTTAGCCGCTGGTCAGCACTTCTTATTTCAACAAGATGGCGCTAGAGCACATACAGCAAATGATACAGTAGCTTATCTGAATGAGCATGTAACTGAAATCATCTTGCTTGCAAATAATCCTGACTTGCATCCTCTAGATTTTAGCATATGGGAAAACGTATCGCAATGAGTATATCGAGGGAGAAAAATTAAAGATATGTCTGAACTGAAAAATGTTTTTGCTTCAAGAATGTGCAAATTTTCCTCAGAATGAGATTGATTCAGCTATTGAACAATTTAGACCTAGGTTTCGCAAAGTGATCAATATGGAAGGAAAACATAGAGAACAATTTTTCTAAGTTTTTAGTATGTAAAAATATTGAAAGGATTTCTTTTTATTATGTAAAACAGTTGAATTTATATATCTGAGTTTTTCTAAGTAAAAATGAGGTTCATAGCAAATCTTGGTAAGCGGCCAGCTCCAGCTTCAAAAAAAGTTACTCAATTTTACTCGGTCGCGCATGCGCGAAAATGCTTGCTCTTTTTCTCGAAATAAAAAGAAGATATAAGCAGCAAGCTTACTGCTTTCTATTCAACAATGACTTATACGTTTAACGTGAAGTAGTGTTATTGTGTTCATTGAATTTTTTATTTAGCCATATATATATATATATATATATATATATATATATATATATATATATATATATATATATATATATATATATATATATATATATATATATATATATATATATATATATATATATATATATATATATATATATATATATATATAATATAATATATAATATATAAAAAAAAAAAAAATATATATATATATATATATATATATATATATATATATATATATATATATATATATATATATATATATATATATATATATATATATATATATATATATATATATATATATATATATATATATATATATATATATATATTATACTGCAAGTAATAAAGCATATAAAAATAAAAGTATGAATAAAACAAACCTTTTTGCATTGCTTTTCACAAGTAACTTCATCAGCTTTTGTAAGCAATTCTGAACATGGAATGTTTTTGTTCATAAATCCACAACGGCATTTTACAGCAGTCTTCCCACTACACTGAGGACATTGACCTTCGTGACATTTAGCTTTACAAGTATGATAATTTCCGGGCGTTCCACACTTGAGGACTTTACCGCAAACATTACCACACGTTGGAATAGGATCGAGACAAGTAGTTCTTTTCACAATTCTATTGTTGGCGATAAGTTGTTCTAGACTTTTCTGTGTATTAATACTTTTTAAAATTATGAAATTAAATTTGCGATTATTGAAATATATTTAATCATACAATACCTTTCCACATGGACAAGTTGTAACAGATTCTACTGCTCTTTCACAAGCTTTGCACTTGCCTTCATGACAAACATCGTTACAATTATGGTGACCACAGGATAATGTTTTGCTACATGTGGCTTCACAAGAAAACCCGGCAGAACTAGCGTTTTCTTTAGAACAGGTTTCTTTTCTAGTTTCTTTTCCACAGAAGCATTCTAAAGAAAAACTTTTTGTTAAATACACTTATGGAGTGTGGAAAAAAAAAAAAAAAAAAAAAATCATTCCACTTTTAAAATACCTTTTTCTAATACTATAGAGCAATCCTCACAAGAATCCACATGACAAAGTTTTTCACATGTGTGTACTCCACAGTTCAACAATTTTCCACACACATTTCCGCACAAATAAGATTCAGTTTGTGAGCAGCGAATTTCTCTGGATTCCTTCCCACACTGACAATGCCTAGGTAAGTAATAATAATGAAATAATTACAAGGGCAGAAAACAGATTTGTACCTGCAATTACTGTACTACTGTATAACAAATCCAATAAAAAATATTATTTATAATGTAAAATAGAACTGATGATCTTGTAAATATATTAGTAATAGGGCAATTATCATTTTCCTTAATGTAGAACATATAATTAATGTCAACACTATCCCAACTTTTAGTTCAGCACAAAATGAAAAATACATTCTCTAAAAAATATATTTTTGATACCAGATTAATTTGTTTATAAGTTGTTTCATTAATCGTTTCCTTAAAATAAGTTTTCTTCTTTTCTGCTCTTCAAAACCTTTCTCTTTTTCTCCTCAAATTTTAGTATTCATAGCATCTTTATTTTAAAATGAGTTTCCTTTATCACGCTCAATCTAAAGTTTCTTCCACTAGTTTTATTTTTTTGCATAGTACTCTCCTATCTATTAAATACACATACAACTATTTAATTTCTGCTTCTTCACTTATCCTTGTTGTCTCAGGATTACCTCTGTTCCCTTACTTATACCTTAGTTTGTCTTCCATTATTATTTGAATATTCTCAAACTTAAATTTAGCTTACAGATTTTCTGCTGACCTTTACCTCAAAGTTTGTACCCTTTCCCTTAGCCATGGGAACAAGTTTAGTTTTCATATATTTTACACAACTACAAAACGAATGTTAAAATCTGTTATGACCTTTCAATTTAATACTTTAATTATGAAATAAATGTACAAGTGAATAGCACATGTCATAATGAAAAAAACTTATATAGCAAAGTTCTGGGTTTGATTCTTAAGGAATTCCTTCCTTGACTAAGAGCAATTTAAATCCATGAAGAATGATATATATATATATATATATATATATATATATATATATATATATATATATATATATATATATATATATATATATATATATATATATATATATATATATATATATATATATATATATATATATATATCAACAAGGCTTATAGGATAATATATATTTAGTTTAATATCAAAGTTAGATTGTTGCTCAGAGCTCTAGGTTAAAGTTAAGGCTATTTCAAAATGTTTGTTGTATGTGGCATCTGTGGAACTTTGAGAGGAGAGCATGATAGAGAATGTACAATTTGTATTCTGAAAGCTGAACATGGGTTGATGAGAAGAGAAAAGGGATTGAAAGGTTAAGTGAGGATTTGGCTGAAATAAAAGAGAATGAGAAGGTCTAAATCTTTGCAGCTGGAAGTAGGTAGGATGAGTGAATGGGCTTCTAAGTTGAGAAGGGAGGGAAGTGTTAGAAAAAAGTTAGTAGAGATTTAGTGGAGACTATGGACTCATGTAGGTAAGAAGTAGAGAGGGGGCAGGCTAATGGTAAGGTAAAAGAGGGTAAATAAACCTAGTGACTCACCTAGGCAGGAATTTGAGAGGGGAAGAGCTGTAGAGGTAGATAGTACTGCAGCTGATGGAGTGTTGGAACAATAAAATTATCAAGGGACACTAGGTTTGTGATCTAAAGAAACAGGTTTGGCTGTCTTTCTGATGGCGAGATACATGAGATGGCCAGTTGTGATGATGAGTTTTCCAAGGGGAGGGCTGATTGGTGACTCTCAGATACGATACTTAGACAGGACTTAGTAATATGGATAAAAGGAAACGAATGAGAGTATGTTATGCAGGTGCATGAGTAAATTATATTGTGGACAGAATAGATATGGAAATAATAGGTACGAATGTGGATGCAAGTGTGATTGAATATGTTGGAACAAATGATATAGGTTATAGAAGGTCAGAGGAACTGATAGCAAGCTATAAGAATTTGATTGCGAGAATGAAAGTGGTAGGAATGCACAGTGCCAGGCATTTTACATAGGTTGGGTGCAGGACTAGAATGGGGAAGTAGGGCCTTCGATGCAAAGAAAAAGGGTTAGGAAATTTTGTTTTTCAGAGAATATTAGATTTGTGGATCACTGGGAAGTTTCATGACAAAAATCTATTTGCAAAAGATGTAGTTCACCTTAATCAGAGGGGTCTGCAGCTTCTAAGTTACAGACTGGAGAAATGTTAGTCGGAAAACAAGGTAAGGACTGTGGTGAAGGGTGCAATTTTAGCACTGCTAGTTGTGGAGATAAAGAGGATTATAATACTGGTGGTGGGATTGATGGTGGTATGAATAAAAATAGTTGTTTTATGACATGGGCCTATTAATAAGAATGGAGACAATATTAGAAATCACGATGGAAAAGATACATATATGGATGTTAAATATGAAAAGTTTCTACACGAATGCTCAAAGCCTTAGAAACAAAAAAGATGAGTTGACTAGTTATATCATAGAGGAGGTCTGGACATTGTTTGCATTACTAAAGCATGGGTCAATGAGGAATTTTATGGAGATTCCCTACAGGAATATGGAAAAAAAATACTCATTTTACCTATACCAACATACAGAGGATGGAATGGTGGAGGTGTAGCACTTTATGTTAAAAGCAATATTGAATCAGTGTTAACAACCGACATTAAAACAAATCATGATGTAGAATCGTGTGTGTAGATATTCTTAAGCATAAAAAATCATACAGGATGGGGGCATTTTATAGAGCTGATCAGAATCAAGTATTAGATGAAGAAATGGTGAAGAAAATGAAGGTAGCATGTGAAAATACTGTAAAAGGGAGTCATAATGGGATATTTTAATTTTCCAGACATTGAGTGGAAATACTTTGAGTAGTATGGTTAATAGAAGATTGGTATTGATAAATTGTATTCTATAAAACTTTTTTGAGTCAGGTGGTCCAAGAACCTACAAGGCATCCAGCATTATTAGATTTTATATTAATAAATCGGTAAAAATATGGTGAATGATGTCAGAGTTGAGACTTTATGGGCTAGTGACCATTATAAAAATAGATTTAACTGGAATTTAATGTCTGGGTCCAAATTGCAAGTCAATAAGGAAAAGAGATTAGATTTCAGAAATGGAAATTTTAGCATATTTCGAGCAATGCTTAATGAAATTGATTGAGATAAGGAATTAATGGTCAAATTATTTTATCATGTGGGAATACTTCAATAAAATTTTGACTAATATTCTGCATTTATATTTTAACCTATTAATAAACCTATTAGGGTGGCAAAGAGAAAACCTAGTTGGTGGAATAGAGATAGAAGTTCAGTGAAAAGTGTAGGTTTTTAAAAATTCAAAGATAGTAGTAGGAAGGAAGATCTAGAACATTACAATACAATTAGGAATGAACTTAGTCAATAAGAAAAGCAAAGAGAATGGCAGAAATTAATTTGCAAAGAAATAGTAATAAAGACTTGAAAAAGTTTTTTTACTTCTATAAATTTAAAAGAATAAGAAAATTGGCCAAATAAAAATTGATGAGAATCTAGTGATTTAGGATAAGGATATTATCAATGCTTATTTTGCATCAGTTTACTGAGGAAAAGGTTGAATAGCAGTTTAGAGACTAATAGTTCTAGTATGCATGTAATAAATTTGAAGTTTGTAGAAGCTGGGAATGTTTTCGGTTGAAAGATTTCTCAGAGGGGATATGACACAAGTTTACAAAATATTTGCCTATATATATATATATATATATATATATATATATATATATATATATATATATATATATATATATATATATATATATATATATATATATATATATATATATATATATTAATATATATATATATAAAAATATAAAAAAAAAAAAAAAAAAAAAAAAAAAAAAAACTGTTTAAAAAAAAAAAAAAAAAAATTATAACTGAATGCAGTTGAGGCAAGCAGCAAAAAAGTTTGAATCAGAATGGGAATCACATAATCCAGAATAGTTGGAACTGGAATCAAATATACAAAACAACAATCAGAATCAAAACCAAAGTCAGATTATCTTATAAACAATTCCACACTGCAAATATAAACCTAAATATAAAATCATTTACAGAATAGTAATCTATTACTATTATATCTTAAAAAAAAAAACACAAAAAGAAAATAGACATAAAGATTTGCATTTGTCTCTGTAGGATGCCATAATTTATGGATTATTATTATAATACTGTATATAAATAATAGCACCTACCTATTTATAAAAGCAGTGCAGTCTGGACACGGTCCTGGATGACATAAAACAGTACATTTGTGAACACACCATTCATTTTCTCTCTTTTTTCCACAAACTTCACCACATGAATGTGGAATTTCTCGACGATTCCATTCAGGTTCCCTCAACTTCTTACAGAAACAAAAATATCCAACAGGAATCTTTAAATTTTGATTTTGACAAGCAGGACAACGCCAACCAGGTTCTGTAATGTACTTATTTGTTTGTGTATATATAATTACCATATACATGAGATGAACTCATCTCCAGAATTTTTAAAACAATGTTTTATTTAATTTTATTGTAAATATAATATAACATATATCATTATTTGAATATTATTTTAAATATTATTTGGAAACTTCTTTAAATGGCAACTATAGTTCTGGGGTATATTTTTGGTTAAGGGAATAAAATAGAGTAAAAAAAAAATAAAAATGTGATCATGCTCATAACCTACACAATGTTTTAATGATTTAACATTTGAAACTATATTTCTGTAACAATAATAAGGTAAATGGATTAGTTATATAATTTTATAGAAGAAACATTGCAAATTTTAATTTGAAATGATTCTTCTATAAAATGTACTAGAACCCAACTGGAAGCGGATTTTGATATATATATATATATATATATATATATATATATATATATATATATATATATATATATATATATATATATATATATATATATATATATATATATATATATATATATATATATATATATATATATATATATATATATATATATATATACAGTGGAACTCCAATATTCGTCCCCGCCAGTATTCGTCATTTTCGATATTCACCCTGTTTTTTTGTCAAACTTTTTTTCCGATATTCATTGAAAAGTCAATATTCGTCCTACCTATAACCTTAAAAATAAAAACTCTTAATAACAATCATTGTTTTTCTCGTCCAAAAGGTAAATTTCTTTTTAAAATTTTATTTGTGTTTAGCCATTTATGTAGGCCTACACAGTGCGTATTACATATTATTTATGGCAGTACTCTGGTTAATATGTACTTTAGTTAAATTGTACAGTGTTTGAAATGATTTTGGAGATCGATTCTAGAAATAATTTTTTTTGTTAAAGAATAGATAGGCAAAATTCGAGGCTGGGAACGAATTAATCCATTTTTAGTTAACTCCTATGAGAAAAATTGTTTGATATTTGTCATCCCCTCGGGAATGGATTAATGACGAATACTGGAGTTCCACTGTATATATATATATATATATATATATATATATATATATATATATATATATATATATATATATATATATATATATATATATATATATATATATATATATATATATATATATATATATATATATATATATATATATATATATATATATATATATATATATATATATATATATATATATATATATATATATATATATATATATATATATATATATATATATATATATATATATATATATATATATATATATATATATATATATATAGCATTTAAGGCATAATAATCATACATACCTCCTTGTGATGATGTTCCAGCCCACTTTTTTATGCATCCAAGATGAAAGCAATTATAGCATTTGCAACATGACCAAATTGCATGTGTCTGTTTAATTCTATCACAACATACCATACATTCATAAATTCCTTTTGTTAAATTTTCAATCAGAGTTTCTCTTTGCATTTTTTCATTTTTATAAACACCAATTTTCCCTTCACAAGTTACATTTTCATCATTTTTTTCTAAGCCATTATCTTCATTGGTATTTTCATAATCCTTTACATTTTCAATTTCATTACTGGAACCAGTAAATGATACAGTTTCAAAATTTGTCTCTGTAGGATAAGATATTAGCTCCAAGTTTGTCTTTAAAATTATTATTCTTATTTTTGTTATAAGATTTACCATACTTAGTATCATTTCCCTCTTTTTGCTTTCTAGTAACTGCATTATTCCCGAAATATCTTTTATTTCCCCTTGAGCTGTTGTAATTATTATACTGATGTCTGGACCATCCACTTGCATAATTATTACAACTACCTTCCTTGAATTTTCTCCAGTCTTGGTTTTGTGCATAGTAATTAGGGTTCTTCTCAAAAGGAGTTTGCCTATAATTCTTAGAACTGAAATTTGATTCATCTGAAGGTCTTGTGTGCTTTTTATTTTGATGATGCATATATCCATTACTTGTATCAAAATACCTATTATTTGAGTAACGCATTGTTCCTCTATTTGAATACCTACCACCTCTTGCAGTGGTTTGAGTATCATAATCATATGCCTTATTTTCTTTATTTTTTTGCCAGTATTTAACAAACTCTTTAGGACGTGTTCCATGTTTTTGTATAGATATTTCAGTTGAATTATTACTGGACTCTGGATACTTATCATTTTCAGGATTTTCTTCACATTTACTGGTGTCATCAATCAAACGAGGTACAAACTCCTGAGCTGTGGCTTGTAATTCAGTGGTTTCAATTCTTGGTGTCTCACATTGCAAAGAAGCATATCTCTGAGGGTCATGATTCGATTTATCTGTATTATCATAAGAGGTATATGACCAATTATTAGTATTATAATCAGGGTAGTAAAAATGATCAAATTGATTATTACTGAAAGTATTTTGATTATTTTGAGAGGTTCTTTCAAAATTATTAAATGGCATTCTATATAAAATATTAACAGGTTGATGTTGCAGAATTTGGTTATGAAAAGGCATAGGCTGGATTGGCACACAATCTGGCAATAAAGTAGCTTCTGGATTAGCACTAAAGGAACTATAATTTTTATTATTATTATTATTATTATTGTTATTATTAATCAAAACTGAGAAGTCTTTATTCATAGTGTGATATAGATCTATATAATGATTTATATTTTAAACTGAAAGTAAAAAACTATTTATTAATAAACTTATCTAAAGCTAAGGAAATATTTTAGAAATTTTAAAAATCTCAAAAAAAAAAAAAAAAAAAAAAAAAAAAGTACTTAGGATTTAATGCAACTCAAAAATGAACAATATAGCCATCTCAGAGCAAAGAAAAATTAAGTACAAACTTCATTTGAGATGCAAAGTTGTTCTACTTTGCTGAACAAAGGTCTAAAGAAAAAACTTTTTGCTATTTCATGGCTTTAAGGAAAAAATAAACATTACAATTTTTAACTGCTTTAATGGAAAATTATTATTATTATGCACATCTTTCACAAAACTAAAAGATCAAATTATTTCTTTTTTTACAAATCTGATCATAAAAAATTATTTACCATATGTGTAGGATCCCTTACTCCAATTAGTAAAATGAGTGAAGCCCTCCCTACTTTTTCTTTAACCATAAATTATTTTGCATCAAATATCTACAGAAATATTCTGAGTAAATTTCAAATAGTTATTAAATATAATTTAAAATGCCTTAAAATATCAAAATCTACTTTTACTTGGTATATCCCAAGTCCAGGTCTCAAACCCAGGGAATTGGAGTTTACATCAATTTTTGGACCCTATGTTAAAAAGGAGAGGTACTTTGAGTTTGCCTGCATGGCAATTGTCTATAAGCTTTCTCTCTACTATTTCTTTTTGAAGTGTCATAGCAAAGAGGAAACATTCTGTCTTACCCCAATAACAGAATAAGAAATTGTAGTATTTCACTCTATGGTTTATGTGGTTTTATACTTATTTATATTATCTGTGGTGAAGGGGAATTAAACTGACCTTCTTACCCTGTGTCTTGAGTACACTTGGGGAGGTCCTTTGAGTTCATCTGTGTGGCAGTGGTTGTCTATGAGTTTGCTTTCTGCGATTTCCTTTTGAAGTGCCATAGTGCAGAGGTAATTCTGTCTTACCAGCTTAGAGGTCAGGGTTTGAATCCCTGATAGCAGAATAAGTGTGCGAATATATATATATATATATATATATATATATATATATATATATATATATATATATATATATATATATATATATATATATATATATATATATATATATATATATATATATATTATATTTATTATATTATATATATAAGCTTTAAAGGCAATATTCAAGAAGTTTGTTTAGGCATATATCATTAATCATTATTTTAATATTTTGTAACTTAGCTAAAAAAATTAAAAATTCTTAGAATTTTGAGCAAACATACATTTACACTTTTCAAAATTACACACCCAGCTTTTCAATATTACACATATATATATATATATATATATATATATATATATATATATATATATATATATATATATATATATATATATATATATATATATATATATATATATACTTACGTATTAACGCCACCGCAGCAGAAGTGAAGCTTAGAAACTTTTAATTATTATTTCCATTCTATTATTATATATATATATATATATATATATATATATATATATATATATATATATATATATATATATATATATATATATATATATATATATATATATATATATATATATAACCCATGTACGGTTGCAGGAGCATTGTTTCCTTAGCCGATGCCACCCTGCATCTTGCGGGATACGGTGTATTGAATAAAAAAAAAATATATATATATATATATATATATATATATATATATATATATATATATATATATATATATATATATATATATATAGAGAGAGAGAGAGAGAGAGAGAGAGAGAGAGGTTTTGCTTAGGTTAGGGAGGTTGAAAAGATTACGTAAGGTTTGGTAGGTTAGGTTATGTTAGGTTAGGTTAGGTTAGTTAGGTTAGGTTACTTTAGGTTACGTAGAGTTAGGTAGGTTAGGTTAGGTTAAGGTAGGTAGGTAGGTTAGGTTAGGTTAGGTTACCTAACTTAGCGTAACCTAACCTAACCTACCTACCTTAACCTAACCTACCTAACTTAACGTAACCTAAAGTAACCTAACCTAACCTAACATACCTAAACTACCAAACCTTACGTAATCTTTTCAACTTTCCTAACCTAAGCAAAACGTTTGTCTCTCTCTCTCTCTCTCTCTCTCTCTCTCTCTCTCTCTAAATATATTTATTCTATATATATATATATATATATATATATATATATATATATATATATATATATATATATATATATATATATATATATATATATATATATATATATATATATAAATAGAATAAAAAATAATAATTAAAGTTTCTAAGCTTCACTTCTGCTGCGGTGGCGTTAATACGTAAGTACCATATATATATATATATATATATATATATATATATATATATATATATATATATATATATATATATATATATATATATATATATATATTAGGGTGGGTCAAAAAAATTTCCAAACACTACAGTATGCACACATGTCAAGATCATGTTGTAACATTAAATGGTTGTGCGAAACCCTCCCATCTAAAAAATTAGAAAAATAAATAATATGTCTTCTTTCTTTTAACATTAGCTCAGAGGATGATAATAAGGTATAAGACATTCTTACATTTGCACACTTCAAAGACATACACACATATACAGTTCACATACCCCTATCCCCTCAACTTTAAGGGGAGATGAATAAGAAATCAACAATATTTAAATTTCATCACTTTATTTTTATTTTGACTATATAGGCCTATGTAATTATTATATATATATATATATATATATATATATATATATTATATATATTATATATATATATATATATATATATATATATATATATATATATATATATATATATATATATATATATATATATATATATATATATATATATATATATATATATATATATATATAATATATATATATATGGGTTGGAAAATCAAATTCGCTAAATTAAAATGCAATTAAAGTACTAAAAACATATTTCAAACATCATAAAGCTTGACTTTCATCTGCAACTTTGACAATATGGCGTAAGAAATTGGGCAGAGGAATATAATCGGAAAATATATCAATACTAATGTAGAGATATAAATTGTTAAATCTAATAAACTAGTTTGACTTAACTTAAATTACCAACAAATACACCGAACCAAAAAAAATAAAAAATAAATAAATAAATAAATAAAAAGGTGCTTTTTAAGTATTTCAAATACCTAGTAACAATGTTATGATAGTAAATTTTGTGGTCATTCTTTGTTAATATCACTATAAGGCATACATATATTTGGTATAATCACCCTAATTATATTTTATAACAGGATTTTTAATACTTTAATTATTCTTAAATTTATGGAATTTCATTTTCCAACCTATATTTACTGTTTTTCTTAAATATATATTAAATTTCCAGTTTATATTTTGAACAACTAAATACCAAGTAAGAAACAAACCATGAATAATAACGATTCAATTCAATCTGGACTTAAAAGGGTAAAAGTACACTTAATGGCCAGCAGATTAATCTAACCTAGCGTAAGCTGGGTCTTTGCTATTAACGTCACATAATTAAAATACGTAACTAAAGAAAATATTTCCATCACTTCCATATAACATTTAAATTTTTTTTTGTTTTATTAAAAGAGAATTTTGCTTTTTTAACCTTTTTATTAGCTCTGAAATAGCTATAAAATTTTATATGATTCCCTCTGACTCTGATACAGCAACCTGATAGTGCAAAGCCAAATGATAATACACCATTAAAGTCACACAATATATTGTAAAATCATCATAATTATTATTCTTAATTTATTTTTTATTTTAGTATACAAAATCATTTTAAGCACCTCAACCAGAAAAAATTGATTTCAGACTATTTCATCCTCATATTTTTGATATTAAAAGAAAAAAAAATGATTCTGTACTCTCTAAAATCACCTTATTTTGTTACACATCTATGAAAGCCATGATGGGTGATGGGAATTTTATTCATGTTGAAAGTGTATTTCATTGGTAAAAAGTATAGATATTTGCTACCTGAATAAATGATGTTAAAGGCCTCTCCAGGTTAATTTTTTTTATTTTATTCTTATTTCAATGCATTTGCTGTGTTTTGTGTCAAAAAGGTTGAAAATCATTTAACAGTCCATTATACTAAATTACCGAAAACATGGTTAATTCTTATCAACTTTTAAAATTACCACAATGAAAAGAAAGTAAAATAGAGACGAAGTCACAAGAGCCTATCAACACTGTCCCAGTTAAATTGTTGTAGATAAATTACTTACACCTATAATAAAAACATATGTGCCATGCAAAATACATAATAAATCCACGAAATCTAAGGCTATGAACTTTTGTGAATGCATGCTTATAATTTCTCACCTCACCCTAACACTTAAAAATAACAGCCTCTAATTAAATTGTTTTTAGTTTTTCCAACAGTACAGACATAATCATATGCTTATTATTATTACAATTTACTTCCAAATATTAACTACCATAGACTAGTCAAAGTCTATGAAAACTACGGAGAAGCAAAAAACTAAAAGGTTGAGAACTTTGTAACAGAGTTCTATTTAAGATAATCGATTCAATGATCGATCTATTTCATCAAAATATATTTGGGTCCAACAACACCATAAGTACTATAAACCAGTATAAAGAATAAAATATTTTCTTTGTTTTGTTATGAATTATCAAAGTTCAGATTTTATTCTGTAAAACTATATTTAATAGAAAACAAATATTAGATGTGATTATTTTTATCTCGGATAAATATTAAATTAAAATATTTATTTGAATACATCATGGTTATTATATAATTAATATCGGTTGTAAATCCTCGGATATATTAAATTCAAATATTTATTTGGTTATTATAATTAATTTCGATTGCTTAAACTTTTTTGAATAAGTTTATATTTATAGGTACTAGATAGCTTACATTTATTTTTTTTAATTAAATGAAATTTGTGATTAATAAGGGTTGTTGCGTCACGGTCTTACTGGTGTAGTAGACAAAGTTTGAAAAAAAAGTACAGCCATAGTACAGTGGTACAGCTTGCAATAAATAAATAAATAAATAAAAATAATTTTTAAAAAACATTTCAATTGAAATTTCAAAATTAATATATTTTATTTAACTTCTCCGCCTTTTACAGTAAATATCTAAAGCCAGAATTCAAAAGTAAAACAGTGGTGCAGGTTTCAATAATTTATCAAAAAATACAGCAATTGGGCGTTGATTAATTTTTTCCCCCAGAGCAATAAAATGTCTAAATAAATATTAATTT
>SEYY01005690.1:72500-75000 GCA_009176605.1 Armadillidium nasatum
ATAAGAAAATCCCTAACTTTTTGTAATAGCCCAATATGCAAAATTTCAGCTTATTTTGATTACACTAACAAACTTTGGTACCTAAAGAACCTTACACTTTGATTTGGCTGATTAAATCCAGATTTACTCACTAAGTTCCTTTTACTTGTACTCTACAACCTTTATACTTGGATATAAAATGAAAATGTGCAACTCAGATTTGACTTGTGCCATTGAACGTCATTATAATTTAAATAAAAAAATCAATTAGTCATATTCAAATTAAAGTTTGAAAAAACAGAACAAGTAAACCATCTAATAGTTCCTTACAATTAAAATATATAATGCAAAAGTCAGCAATATATATATATATATATATATATATATATATATATATATATATATATATATATATATATATATATATATATATATATATATATATATATATATATATATATATATATATATATATATATATACTGTCATACCCTCAACACTTTTTTTGCTTTCCGTTAATGACCTCTCTCCTCAAGAATCTGTCCTATCCCCAACACTTTTCTGCTTTTCATTAATGACCTCTTCTCTACATCTCATATCCATTCCTATGCCAATGACTCCACCTTTCATTACTTCTTTCAGTTTGAAAGGAGCCCCTCCCAACAGCAGTTTATATACGCATGCCGAGTAGTATTGGAGTAACTAACCTATGATCTATCTCGTATTTCTAATTGGGGCAAGAAAACATGGCCATTTTCAATGCCTAAAAAACTCAATTCCTCCATCTCTCTACTCGACACAATCTTCCACACAACTATGATATCTTCTTTGAAAACACACAACTCAAACCTTCATCTCTCCTTAATATTCTTGGTGTTTCTTTTTCTCGTGATCTATCTTGGAAAGATCACATTACTTCTCTTTTTAAACAAGCTTCTAAAAGGTTGGGTGTTCTGAGGCGCCATCTGAACCTCTTCACACCACCCAATTGCTTGTTCTTTAAGGGGATCTTGTTCGCCCTTGAATGGAGTAAGCCTCACATCTGGGGTGATTCCACTCATACAAAGGTGGAGTCTAGGGCTTTTCGTCTTAACTCTCCTACTCTCATTAATTCTCTCAAGTCTCTTTCTGCCCATTAAACTGTTGCGTCACTTTCTCTATGCTATCGCTATTACAACGAACACTGCTCTTCCGAACTCTCTCATCACATACCTCCTCCTTCAAGAAGAGCTCTCGCGACACGTCTTTCTACACAGTCTCATCCTTTCTCTGTCCAACTCTCTGACCTCATACTCAACAGCTATGTACTCTACTGGTAAGTCTGGAACACACTCATCTATTTTCTCAATTTCCAATCACTTCAACACCTTCAAACGCCGTGTTTCGGGACATGTAGGCTTTTAATCTGACCAGAATCCAGATTTGCTCCTTTTTCTGGTGGAAATTTGGTAGGCCTCTGGCCTTTTCCCACCAGAGGTAAAGTAATATTATATATATAAGTTTCGGGTTACTGGTGCAAATGCAATGTAATTTAATGACAATATGAATGTTCTACATTGTTACAAAAACTACATATTTAATTTTAAATTAAGAAAAATATGTAATACAAAGAAATTGCAAATGAAAACCTATTATAACAATAGTTGCAAATAAAAAAAGTATCTTGTAGTTGGGAAAATTTCTCATACCTGCTCCTGTGAAAGAGTAACTGATTTTGTGCATTTCTTCTTTAGTAAAGATACTGGTCTTGTCAATAGTTTAGGTAAGTCTAAAGCCAACTTTATAATCTTGGGTAGAATATTTTTGAAAAAGAAATCCCTTTCTTCATCAATAAAATCCTGAAGATAAAACAAATGATTAAGCACTTCCACTCTAATACAAATACGAGTTTAAATAAAACTAAGAAATTTGCTTAGGTTGAAAAGGAGAGATACGAGTGAATGGAAATAAAAATCAATTAGTGTTCCTTTTTATAGTTTTAGCATGTTCATAAATTACATTTTTAAAAGGTTATAAAACACTTTTTTTTTTTTTTTTTTTTTTTGAGTCCGAACAACAAAGTCATAAAATATTTTGGTGGCACACCATAAAAAAATTTAATATTTATTTATTTTCAGATTATCGAAAATTTATTTTACATATATTATAATTAATTCCACAATAAAGTTCAACTTTAATCAGTGTTTTACATAGGGATGGAGCTATACCAAAATTTTAACCGATACAGATGTCAATAATTTTAGACCACCCGATACCAATGTCATTTATTTTTACTAAACCCATGATGGTTGAAACAAGATTGAAAATATTCAATGATCATAAAATTTTGGTTTTCTGCTATCTGTAATACCTAGTTATTTTGTAGTCACATTACTAAACAAAACTATTGACAGGTGATAGGGTTGGTGCTACCAAGACTTTGCATCCGACTTGCCCTAGTGCATGGTCTATTTTCTTCATTAAATATCTGCAACATTCGCGGTGTTCAATACAATTTCCGTTTTGTAGAACACCACCTCTC
>SEYY01005690.1:80000-97500 GCA_009176605.1 Armadillidium nasatum
CAAAGGGCATTTAAAAATGCACTAAATAAAAATTGTTGCCTTGTTCCTCTTCTAAACAATATTCACAAATAAAAAAAAATAGTAGCTAGCATTTTTTTTTTTAAATAATTTTTTCCTCCAGAAGGGTACGATTTTTGCAAATTTTTTTTCAAGTGCTTATAACTTTTTTCTAGACGTGATATCAAAAATCTATTCCCACCAATGCAAGAAATTGGGGCAAAGGTATTCAGTTAAATTTTCAGCTCATGTGGACCAGTGGTTTGACCCAGTTATTCATTTTTTTCAACTTTGGGTCCAAATAAGTTTTAAAACCGTTATAGACTCAAAAAAAATGCTCGAAATCAACTCAGAACTTCGTGAAAAAATTCACATACTTTGAAAATTTCAGCTCAATCAGTCAAATAATAACAAAAAAATTCAAACAAAATATAAGAAAATTAAGTTTTTTTTCTTTTCTGTTTCTTTTGACCGCTCCTTTTCTGCTAGTGAATGTTCATCTTTGTGTTTTGATTTTAGATACTCCAAAAAGATTTGGTTGAAATTTTTTTTACTTGTAGCACCCGGAGGTTCTCTTCTAATTTTCTGACTGCAGATGTTACATTTAGCTATTTCGAGCCTATTCTGAAACATTGTAAAGTACTCAAATACTGCAGAAGCTGATCTTTTAGCCATATTGACTGAAATTATAAACAAAATAATAATTTTTAAATAATGCAGCTAAATGATACAAGTTTGATACATAGCAATAAAATAACAATGATATGTATAAATACAGGTTAAATTGATAATTTTATATCTTACATTTTTTCAAACTTTACCTTTGGGTCTTACCTAGGTAAACGTGTTAAATCACTATTATTAATTAGAATACATTTTTTTTTAATTTTTGTACTTTTTTTAAACTTTAAATATTCAAAACTGTAATTTTCTGATTTTTTTTTTTAGAGAAAATGCATATAATCATTAATTTAAGTGAATGTTGGCTATTCTACTCCTTCCTTACAATTAAATAAACCTTATATCTAATTTTCTTAACCTAAAATTTCAGTGTTTTTGACCTCTTTAAAAATTTTATGAAGCCCCGGCCATAACCCCGGCCCCGACCAAATTCCAGCCCCGGTCGGTCCCTATATATATATATATATATATATATATATATATATATATATATATTATATATATATATATATATATATATATATATATATATATATATATATATATATATATATATATTAGGGATGGGCCGGATAGCAAATTTGCTGGATAACTGGATATCGAGCAATTTTCAGAAGCCAAATACTGGATATCCATTTGTAGCTAACCAGCTGGATATCTAGTTTTTGCTATCTGGCTAAAATTGCCGGATATTAATTTAAATTAACATTAATAGCTTATTTTAAATATATATACCGTATATATACATTTATAGGGGAGGACGCTGAGCCGTCTGAAGAGATGCAAGTACCCCCCATTGGGCATAACCTGCGGAGTGATAGGATGGGCTAGACCATTCCGTTGCACTCTCGTTCGTTCCTTTTCGCGTTTCACCTTCTCAGGGGGTCTCTAGTGTACCTCCGCCTCACACTGGAGTGTCTATGCTCCAACTACCCCTCCACCCCAATTCTTCACATGTTCCCACATTTTACAAGCGCTTACTCTTACATTACCTTCATAAAACAAAAAAATCAAAATGGCAAAACTCACAGCTGCTTCGGAGATGCTACGAGGGGCGGCATCCAAAGAATGCCCCTCACCCCATCATCACTTGGGAGTTGGCGGCCTCCGATGATGGGGATGGTGCCGCCATGACCCGGCATCCGGCTTGCCCCGGTGCACGGTCTTCTTTTTTCATTAATTTCTGCAACATTCGCGGTCTTTTTTCTAATTTCCCCTTTGTAGAAAACCATCTCTCTTCTTCTAAACCTCATCTCTTGTTTCTAACTGAAACTCAGGTGCTTGAGTGTGCTGACAGCAAACCTTATTCTGTTACCTCTTACTGTATCTATCCTCAATTTTCAGCAAAAGGCGGTTGTTGCGCATATGTGCGAAACGATGTTATTTGCTCTCGTGTCTCTAATTTGGAGTCTCCTGAATTCTCTACTTTATGGCTAAAGCTCTCTTGCAATTCTATTACTAAATTTATTTGTTCTGTTTATTTATCTCCTAATTCTACTGACTATCCAAAATTCTTGGACTATTTAAACTCCAAAATTGAGCACATTCTGTCTTCTTCTTCTTTCTCCAAAATCATCATTTTAGGTGATTTCAATGTTCACCACCGCCAATGGCTTTCATCTAGTTCTCATGATCCAGCTGGTGAACTCGCCTTCAACTTTTCTATCCAGAACAACCTTGAGCAGTTGGTGCAACTCCCTACCCGTATCCTTGATCGCCTTGGTGATGAACCCAACATACTTGATCTTTTCCTTACTTCTTATCCTTCTCCTCCTCTGGGTTCATCCGATCATCTTCTTATCTCTGTATCTTGTTCTGTCTCTTCAAGTCTTCCGCAAGAACGGCCCCCGCCTTCGGCGAGGAGACGTTTGTGGCACTTTGGTGATGCTAACTGGTCTGACTTGCGGTTGTACTTCTCTCATTTCCCATGGATGGGTTATTGCTTTCATGGGAGGGGTCCCTTGGAGTGTGCTGAGATCATAACCGAGGTGATTTTCTCTGGCATGGAGGCGTACATTCCATATTACTTTCCCTTCTACTAAATCTAACAAACCTTGGTTTAACTCTACTTGTTCTTGTGCTATCCGCCGCAGAGATACTGCCTTCAGAGTTTACCATTGTCTTCAAACTCCTGAAACTCATTCAATTTATATTTCATCCCGGAATCGTGCAAAATCTATTCTTCGAGAAACCAAAAACTCTTTTCTCAGCCGCAAATGCAATAATCTTTCTGGCTCTTCTTCCTCTCGCCCTTTCTGGCATTTCACAAAAAAATGTCAACTCTAACTTTGCTTCTTCCTCTAGTCTCTTCTGATGGCACAACTGTCATTTTACCTTCTACTAAAGCTGAACTCTTCGTTCAAACTTTCGCCTATAACTCTACCTTAGATGATTCCGGAGCTATTCCTCCTCCTTCAACCCCCTCCAACTCATTTATGCTCTCTCTGAGCTTAACACTAAGAAGGCATATGGTCCTGATGGTATTCCTCCTGCGGTTCTCAAAACTTGTGCTTCCGAGTTTGCACCCTGCCTTGGTAAACTATTTTGTCTTTGCCTTTTTACTTCAACCTTCCCTTCTTGCTGGAAACGTGAGCTCATTCAACCTGTGCCGAAGAAGGGGGACCCCTCTCAGCTCTCTAACTATCGTCCCATTTCTTTAACCTCCGTTCTTTCTAAAGTTTTCGAATCTATCCTTAACAGGAAGATTTGGAAACATCTCAATTCTTAAAATCTTATCTCTGATTGCCAGTATGGCTTTCGTAAAGAACGTTCTACTGGTGATCTTCTTTCCCTACTTTCTGACTCTTGGTCCTCCGCTCTTTGGGGTTTTGGTGAATCTTTCACTGTTGCGCTAGACATATCGAAAGGTTTGGATAGAATCTGGCACAAAGCTTTGCTTTCCAAACTTCCCTCTTTAGGAATCTATCCTTCTCTCTAATTTCCTTTCTGGTCGTTCTAAAGCAGCTGTTGTAGACGGCCACCATTCTTCCTATAAATCTATAAATAGTGGTGTTCCTCAAGGATGTCCTTTCGCCAACTTTTTCTAATTTTCATCAATGACCTTCTCTCTATTACTTCATCTCCTATACACTCATATGCCAATGAATCCACCCTTTATTACTACTTTCAATTTGAAAGACGTCCCTCCCAACAGCAGTTGATAGATTCAAGAAGGATGGCCTTGGAGCAACTGACTTCTGATCTTTCTCGTATTTCAAATTGGGGCAGAGAAAACAGGGTCATTTTCAATGCCTCAAAAACTCAATTCCTCCATCTTTCTACTCGACACAATCTTCCACACAACTATGATATCTTCTTCGAAAACACTCAACTCAAACCTTTATCTGTCCTCAATATTCTCGGAGTTTCTTTTTCTCGTGATCTTTCTTGGAAAGATCACATTATTTCTATCTCTAAACAAGCTTCTGAGTTGTGAAGAATGTTACACTTATTAAAATTCATTTGCCCTTTTCTGTCCAGCCACAATATTTATCTAAATCATATTGAACTTTTATATCTCTCAATATCTTTAATTACTCCTAAACCATACTGAGATAACTTGTAAATCAGTCTTTTATGAGGAATATTATCAAAAACTTTGAGAAAATTAAGATATATCAATATCAATATGCTCTATAAATTCCAAACAATTTTGTCTGACAAGATTTCCCTTTCCTTAAATCATGTTATGTAAATGAATATATATAGACTTTTCAATATATTTCCTAGAACTTTTACTACTGAGGTTAAACCAACTGGAACTGACCTATAATTTCCAAAAACCATCCCTGCTTCTTATAGATTGGTACCACATAAGAAACTAAGCAATTTTCCAATCTCCTGGTATCTCAAAATAATTGAGATCTTTTAAATATTTAACACAAACCATTTGTAATATTATTACTACCTTATTTAGGATTTTCTATATATACCCAAGTGACCTGCAGATTTCTTATAATTAATATATTAAAGTAAATTTTTAAAGTTAACATTAAAGCAAAACTATTCTCTGTTCTGCTCTATTCCATTAAATCCTAATGAACTGTGGAAGACCACTCTAGCATAGTATAAGTTATATTATGACTCTAATATGTTAAATACAAAATTCTTTATATTTTCCTATAAAATAACCCAGCTTTTATGCCGTTCATAAGGTTTTACACTTAATGCCAGCAATATTAAAAACATTTCAAACATTTGATAGAGTAAAAAATAAAATGTGAAAATTACCGAAATACCTAATATAAACATACCAAAATTTTGAATTCTATTCTATTTCGTGTATAAATAAATTAACGTATACCTGTCTACTTCATAATTTGGCAACATAAAAGTGCAAAGTTTTAATGAAAATAATGGTAAACCGAATACAAAGAGCAATCTCGTGAGTCTCAGATAATTCAATACTTTAAGGTAATTACTAGAGTTGGAATTCCTACGTCCCTGATGATCAATTGGCGAAAGATATGTTTACGTCTCGACTTCTGAAGAGAAACGTGAAACCAGAGTTAGCTTGGTAGCTGCTCAATTTTATTTATCTAGATCGAATTGAGTAGTCAAGTACCCTATTGGCCTATTCCACCTTTGGAATAGGGATGCCGAAAGAGTTTCGATATATATCGATATAAATATATTTTACGATAGTATCGGAAAAATATCGATGATATTTTCAAAACCGATATATCGATAAGTCAATATTTTATCCTCAGTATCGAACCAACGATATATTTTTTTTTACTTTTTAGTTGAGAATAGCGGGTGCTTAGATGGTAAGTGGAGGTAGAAAAATGGAGGCTGGGTTTTGTTATTTATTTTACACAAAAATAAATGATTTTGGCTTGCACAACAAGAAATTAAAAACAGGAGAGCCTGAGGTCTCAATGTGGTGTTCCAAATTATGCTTGATCGACCGGGGCTTGCGAAGAGCAAGGCTTAAGGAGTGAAGGGAAGTCCTGAGAAAGCATGGAAGAGAACTCAGAAGAAGTAGAAGGCGAAGAAGGTATCACCGAAGAAATACTAAAATGCTGAGTGGAAAATAAACATCCACGAGCAGAGAGAGATGTGCAGTTGTCAATCAAGCGTTTGTGACGCAGATCAACAACTAACCCGAAGTGAGACAGGAAGTCTGCCCCGATGATGGGTTGAGAGACGTCAGCGATAGTGAATATCAAACGGAGACACCGCCGGAGGTAGGGATGTTGCAAAAGTTTCGATATATATCGATATAAATACTTTTTTACGATAGTATCGAAAAAATATCGATGATATTTTCAAACCCAATATATCGATATATCGATATTTTATCCTCAGTATCGAACCAACGATATTTTTTTTTTTTACTAATAGAAATTTTTAGTAGTTTTCTGCTCCCTTATAAAATAAAATTTAAGCAAAATTTGTGGTATTTTTCATGTACGTATATATATATATATATATATATATATATATATATATATATATATATATATATATATATATATATATATATATATATATATATATATATATATATATATATATATATATATATATATATATATATATTGCACCATATCACGCATGATGCAGGGTGGTGTCAATTGCAGAAAGTTTAAATATTCCTGCAATCATACGTGGAAAGAAAACTAGGTTGAAAAGGGTTCCCAGCCTCTATACTACGACGAAATATTCATCCTTTATTGACCAGAAGTTCCTTCTAACTTAATTCCTTTTTTTTTCTTTTAATATATAATTTTCCATTTTACTGCCGAAAGTACGTTGTGTCGAAAGATGTGTTGCTTCACCAAAAATAATTTTACTGAATTTCTGTTAATTTATTTTCAAAAAAAATACTTTTTTTTTAAAATTTTATTTTATAAAATATTATATATATATATATATATATATATATATATATATAATATAATATATATATATATATATATATATATATATATATATATAATATATATATATATATATATATATATATATATGCTAGATTATGGGAATTAGTTTATTTGGTAAATTTAGGGAAAGTAAGAAAAGTTAAACTTCAGTTCATATCGATAAGTTTTGCAAGGGTTGTAAGAGGAATCGAGCGCTCTAAAGTGAAAGGCTGTCTCCTTGCCAGCGACGTGAGAAATCTCTAGGGGAGTGGATAGTGCAGAAATGTCTAGGATTTTTCTTCATTGCTTAAATCACCTATGTAAATAGATTTCGTAATGCTGAGATAGAATATGAACATCATAAGATCCTACGAGCAGCCTCCATTCAGTAGATTTGGCCCCTCCAAAAAAAAATTTGAAATTTTTGTCGAAATCAAATTCTGTGTTATCTTGCAATTTCTAAATTACAAGAGATATAGCAAAAATATTTAATATCTGAAATGTACGTGTCATTTAGAACTTTAAACCCTTCCTGGATAGTCCCTCTATCTGCTACGGTTGAGGAGATATAGGTCCCCAAAGTTTACAATTTTCTTTCATATTCTCAGAAAGTACGACAAACTACCTTGGTATGTATGTCGGCTTTTAATTCAAAAACGGCAATATGTAGAAGAATCTGAATTGCAAATTTGGAATCAGGGGTCCCAAATCCTTATGTCTTTAGAATATCAAGCCGATCTATTTATTGATAAGAAAGGTATAAGAATTTAAAAACTTACACAAACTTTGATCGGAATATTTCAGAAGTTAAAATGGTTTCACAGGCTTTCACCTATTAAAACATAAGAGACTCGACCCATACTCAACTGAAACCGAAATTATCTTTTTGAACTAATTTTTACAGGCGCTTAAGTATCACTAGAGAGGGTCGACTTCCGTAGGAATTGAGAAATTTTCTCAATTTTTGCTAATATTTATTTTTTAGCATTTTCATGGAGGTAAGACAATAGAACTTATTTTTGATCGCCTACCTCTTAGAAAATGAGAAAAAAATTCAACTTTTCGAATTTATGAGCAAATTTTTTTTCAAACTTTGAAAAACGTTAAGTACATTTTACGATATATTGAAGTTCATTTTCGAAATGAAAAAGTCATTATAGGGTAAAACCAATCATGGGCCACCATTTTTGCCTCTTGTTACTTCTCGGTATTTGCTACGGTTATTGAGATATTAACTGATTAATACATCTTAGGCTTTACTTATAGTAATCGCGGCATAATATATATATATATATATATATATATATATATATATATATATATATATATATATATATATATATATATATATATATATATATATATATATATATATATATATATATATATATATATATATATATAATATATATATTAGTGATGGCATCCGCATCCGCATCCGCATGCGAGGATGCGGAGCATCCGCACAAAAATCAACATCCGCATCCGCATCCGCATCCGCACTTTCAAAAATTCAACATCCGCATCCGCATCCGCATCCGCACTTTCGAAAATTCAACATCCGCATCCGCATCCGCATCCGCACTTTCAAAAATTCAACATCCGCATCCGCATCCGCATCCGCACTTCTCCGAAATTCGACATCCGCATCCGCATCCGCAAATTAGAAAATATGACATCCGATCCATCACTAATATATATATATATATATATATATATATATATATATATATATATATATATATATATATATATATATATATATATATATATATATATATATATATATATATATATATATATATATATATATATATATATATATATATATATATATATGCGAATTGTAGATCAAGAGTGAGGGTGAAGAGAGAACTATCGGAATTGGTTTAGCATAGGAGTGGGATTGAGACAGGGGTTTGTAATATCTCCATGTTATTTAATCTATTGATGAATGGTTTACTCAGAAAAATGGAGAGAGAAGGGAAGAGTATTACGTTGAGAAAAAGGAGGGTGATTGTGAAGTGAATGTTTTACTTTTTGCAGATGATGCGGCATGTGTTGGTGGCAGGATCTGGAGAAAAGATGAGAATACTTGTGAGAGAGTTTGAAGGGAAATGTGCAAACACGAGATTGAAATTCAATCCAGCGAAGAATAAAGTTTTGAGGATTGGAGGTGGGGATGAGGAAATGTGGAGGGAGGAATTGGTTTGTAGAAGTGTGAGAATGGAAACTTGAGGGGTGAATGAATTCAAATATCTAGTAATGTTGGGTGGAAGGTAAGGGTGGGACGGAAAAAGGAATAAAGAACAGAGTGGTAGAAGGAATGAAAGTATTGGGGGGCCTAAGAAAAGTATGGAAGAAAGGAAAAATTTCGAAAGAAATAAAGATAAGAATGTTTGAATGTATGTGTTCAACTTCTGTATTGTATGTGTGTGAAACGTAGACGATAAGTGCTCGGTCGAGAAAAAGTTTCAATGTCTTTGAGATGAAAGATTTGAGAGCGATATATAAATTGAGAAGGATTGATAGGATTAGAAATGAAAGAATAAGGGAGATGTGTAAATGGAAGAAGGGTGTAATTTGATAGAGAGGAGGAGGATGTGCTAAAATGGTTTGGACATATGTGAAGAATGAAAGAGAACAGAATGGTTGGCAAGGTACGTAGATTCGATGTAGATAGGGGAAGGGTAGGGGGAGGGGAAGGCCGAAGTGGAGATGGATGGATGGAGTGAGAGTGATTTTGATGGAATTTGAGTTTAGACGAGGGTAGAAGATTTTTGGAGACAGATGGAGGGAGGTGGTGAAAGCATTGAAAGGTAAGAATAGTTATGTTTGTAAGGGAATTGTGGCAGGCACCACCTCACGAAAGTGGGAAAGGTGATAGTGAAATATATATATATATATATATTATATATATATATATATATATATATATATATATATATATATATATATATATATATATATATATATATATATATATATATATATATATATATATATATATATATATATATATATATATATATATATAATATACATCCGCATCCGCATCCTCATCAAAATTAACATCCGCATCCGCATCCGCATCCTCATCAAAATTAACATCCGCATCCGCATCCGCATCCGAACTTTTCGAAAATTCAAAATCCGCATCCGCATCCGCATCCGCATTTTCGAAAATTCAACATCCGCATCCGCCGCATCCGCATCCGCATCCGCATCTTTCGAAAATTCAACATCCGCATCCGCATCCGCATCCGAATTGGAAAATATGACATCCGATCCATCACTAATATATATATATATATATATATATATATATATATATATATATATATATATATATATATATATATATATATATATATATATATATATATATATATATATATATATATATATATATATATATATATATATATATAATAATAATAATAATAATAATAATAATAATAATAATAATAATAATAATAATAATAATAATAATAATAATAATAATAATAATAATAATAATAATAATAATAATAATAATAATAAAATTTTGGTAGGCCTATGAGCTTTGACTACTAAAGGTGATATATATATATATATATATATATATATATATATATATATATATATATATATATATATATATATATATATATATATATATATATATATATATATATATATAATAATAATAATAATAATAATAATAATAATAATAATAATAATAATAATAATAATAATAATAAATAAAATTTTGGTAGGCCTATGAGCTTTGACTACTAAAGGTGATATATATATATATATATATATATATATATATATATATATATATATATATATATATATATATATATATATATATATATATATATATATATATATATATATATATATATATATATATAAGGTTGAGTCTAGGTTTTTTCGTTTTATAAACTCTTTTTCTCTTACTAACTCTCTCCAATCTCATTCTTCCAGTCGAATTGTTATGTCACTCTCTCTATACTATCACTATTACAGCGAACTTAGCTCTTCTGAACTTGCACGTCGCATACCTCCTCCATTGAGAAAGGCTCGTGCGACACGACTTTCTACACAGTCTCATCCTTTCCCTGTCCAACTCTCTGACCCAGACTGAACCGCTATGCTCAATCTTACATATACTCTACTGGTAAAGTCTGGAACACACTCCCTTTATCAGTTACCCCAACTTCCTTTGACTTGCATACTTTTAATCGCCATTTATCAGGTCACGTCATTTATTAACTATTCTCCTGCTCTGGTGGAGGTAGTTAGGACCCCGGCCTTTGCTCACCAGAGGAGACAAAAAAAATATATATATATATATATATATATATATATATATATATATATATATATATATATATATATATATATATATATATATATATATATATATATAATAATAATAAAAATAATAATAATAATAATAATAATAATAATAATAATATTTTGGTAGGCCTATGAGCTTTGCTAACCAGAAGGGAAATATATATATATATATATATATATATATATATATATATATATATATATATATATATATATATATATATATATATATATATATATATATATATATATATATATATATATATATATATATATATATATATATATATATATAATATATATAATTAAAAACGATATTTTCTAAAACCGATATATCGATATTTTTTAACCAATAGTATCGAGGGCAATTTGATATTTTAAAAAATTATCGATAATCGATATATCGATATTTTTTAAAATATCAGCATCCCTAGCCGGAGGCCTAAATCCAAGGTCAAACTTTTTTCGCCATATGTTGCAATGGCAGAGCCATTAGCCGGATACAAAAACGGACCAAGGAAAGAGGTGGAAGAAGAGTAAGCCTTCGGCAGGAGCGAAATTTCGGCACCGGCCTGTATTGACCAGAAAATTGAGCGAAGATAAGGGATCATTGATAAGAAGAAGGCGTTTCTGTGGAAGTTGGGAAGCAAGACCAGTGTCAGCTACAGCAATCACTGACTATTATTATTATTATTATTATTATTATTATTATTATTATTATTATTATTATTATTATTATTATTATTTATTTATTTAAAAAAATTATTATTATTATTATTATTTATTGATTTATTTATTTATTGTTATTTAATATGGTCTTGTTTATTAAAATATATAAATTTAAAATAAAATATAAAATTCATTTTTTTTTTTTAATTTTATTTATTTATATATATTATATATATATATATATATATATATATATATATATATATATATATATATATATATATATATATATATATATATATATATATATATATATATATATATATATATATATATGGTGAAGCAACTTAATATAGGTTTGACCAAAATTCTTATAAAAAACAAATGAACGAAAAAAGTGAACGGAATAATATTAATAAGATATAGATAATATATATATATATATATATATATATATATATATATATATATATATATATATATATATATATATATATATATATATATATATATATGTGTGTGTGTGTGTGTGTGATGGCATACGTATTCATGTCTTCATCAAAACTGACATCGGCATCGGCATCCGCATCCGTACTTTCGAAAATTCAACATCCGCATCCATCCGTATCCGCACTTGACGAAAATTCTATATCCGCATCCGCATCCGCAAATGAGAAAAATGACATCCAATCCGTCACTTATATATATATATATATATATATATATATATATATATATATATATATATATATATATATATATATATATATATATATATATATATATATATATATATATATATATATATATATATATATATATATATATATATATATATATGTCTCCTCTGGTGGGCAAAGGCCAAAGGCCTACCCTATTTCCACCAGAGTTGGTGAGTATTCGAAATCGGGTAGCTAATGGCCGACGTGACCCGATACACGGCGTTTAAAAGTGTACAAGTCAAAAGAAGTTGGGAAAACAGATGAAGGGAGTGTGTTCAAGACTTTACCAGTAGAGTACATGTAAGAGTGAGCATAGCGGTTAAGTCTGGGGTCGGAGAGTTGGACAAAGAAAGGATGAGACTGTGTAGAAAGTCGTGCCGCATGGGCCCTTCTCAACGGAGGAGGTATGCGACGTGAGAGTTCAGAAGAGCAATGTCCGTTGTAATAGCGATAGTATAGAAAAAGTGACGCAACAATTCGACGGGAAGAAAGAGATTGGAGAGAGTTAGTAAGAGCGGGAGAGTTGATAAGACGAAAAGCCCTAGACTCCACCTTTTCAAGAAGAGCTGTATGTGTGGAACCACCCCAGATATGCGAGGCGTACTCCATACAGGGGCGAATAACACCCCTATACAGAGCAAGCAACTGGGGTGGCTTAAAAAAATCATAAGATAGTTGTTAGTTACTTGTATTTATTTAGCAAGAATATTAGGCGAATGAAATATTTGTGCAAATAAATAATTTTTCTTTATATATAGGTTTAAATGAAGCTTCCAATTCTCATTCATATATATATATATATATGTTTGAAAAACATGCAATATTGCATAACAATCATCCTTTCATTCTTTCCTTATATTCTAAAGGGTCCCTACCAAATATGAAGATAAGAAGAACAAAATAGGAAAATGGAAAATCTTCATTCACAGAAAGGTTTCGAAGAAAGAAACGAGAACATGGTTTGCAGATATAACATTTGCTGTTATATAATTTTATAATGTATTTAATTTAACCAAAAAAAATCTAATAATACACTCTAAACTTAAAGCTTACCAGTCATTTATTATTGTCATTTATTGATTTACAAGATACTATTATTATTATTATTATTATTATTATTATTATTATTATTATTATTATTATTATTATTATTATTATTATTATTATTATTATTATTATTATTATTATTATTATTATTATTATTATTATTATTATTTCATAACTGTTATGATAATTTAAAATTATACAACTTTGTTTTAAAGGTAAATAGTAACTTAAAATAAATATTTGCAAAACTTTAAAAAAGTTTGTAAGCAGTAGTAGCAGTGTTAATGATATTAATATTCTGCTTTGTTATTATTTTCGTTATCATCGAATATCGATATGAATACTAATATTATTTGTTAATACCATTGACGGTGTTGAAATTACTTTATTTTAGCAATTCTAGTTAGGTATAATATTTCCTAATAAATCTTTTTCAAATAATTTCATTGTTAATATTTATTATAAATCTACAATTTATTCATTATTAAATATATTAAGTATAATATTGTAAATTACAATTACTCTATTAGGATTGTTATAGTTGGTATTTTAACTTTAATAGTGATATTTCGCTATCATTATATATAATGTATAAATTACTAGGTCTGGAAAGTAACTTGTGTGACTCTTTTGATTTTTTCCTCACATGTCAGAGATTACTGAAAGTTTAATAAAATCTGCGTTACAAGAATTATTTCTATGTCTTATGCTTGGAGAGTTTTCTGTGACTTCCCATTGCTTCATGGTATATTTTAATACTCTTTCTTACACGGTACTATGTTTCTGAGATTCTCGTCAGATTTAATTCCAATTTTGTTTCCTTTTTTGAATAATTTTACTTCAATGTCTGTCTTTTCTTTGTATTCCTATTATTTTGATATTTTGTCCCACTCATTTCTTCTATTCATATATAACGTACATTGCTTTTTTGGATGTTTTTTGGATGGCTGCAGTTTTGCTCCAAAGTTCTATCTCGGTACCGACTAAGAGTTCTGTGATATATTATCGGAATGTGAATCGTAATTTGAAATTTTAAGAGTCGGAGTAAGAAGTTTGAAATTTAGGGAGTGGGAGTAGGGAGAGAAAATCGTACTATCGAGAGAAATGAATTAAAAACTGAATAAATTATTTTAAAGTGTGACAATTAAGAATTGTGGATCTAAAAATGTTCAGATTATTTTGAAAATTAGCAAATGTTCTAAAAGCGAAAAAGGAACTCCACTGTTTTCATATATATTTAAATATGAAAATGGAAATGATTATTTAGCAATGTTAGCGTTTATAAGGAAGTCATATTCTCAAGTTTAAAAAATTAATTTCATAATTTAAATACTTGCGGGATGATAAAACTTCATTCGAATTAGAGAAACAGAAGATGTGTGTAGTCATTATAAAGAAACTGAGATAAAAGAATTTTATTGCAAAAAAAAATAAAATTTTGCTTCTGGAAAAGAATACGTCTCGGTTTTCGCTATGTTAAGTATTAAAATAATTAGATAAATAATAATAAATAAATAAATGAAAATTTATCATAATTATACAAAACAAATAAACTGCTAAAAAAAAATTATTGAATTTAGTAAGGAGGCTGATTTATTCTGGATAGAGTGAAATACTTAAATCCCCATTTATAAATGAAGTAAAATTGATGAAGTAAACCAGACTGAATAAAACGATGGATCATTGTTTCATTTTCTCACTATTAGTGGGCGCGTTCTTCATCCTCGTAAGTTTTTTTCCTTTGCAAAACCAATAAAGATAGAAATAAACCTCCCGCCATATATATCAATCAATCAGTGCTCCCAACCTCATTTCCATATATTCTAAAGCTCATTTATTTGTTTATTAAATTAATCTATTCAATTGTTTATTTCAGTACACACGTACACGCGTACACACACACACATATATATATATATATATATATATATATATATATATATATATATATATATATATATATATATATATATATATATATATATATATATATATATATATATATATATATATATATATATATATATATGCCCTTGTGCAAATAATTTGAAAGAAAGCATGTTTGCTATAGTGCTCGTACTGGGTTCTTCTCAAAGGAGGCAGTATGTGGCAAGAGAGTTTAGAAGAGAAATGTTCTTTGTATAATAAAGATAATTGGAGAAAAGTTAAACAACAGTTCATCGGTCAGAATATTCGAGTCAGTGAAAAGTACAGAACTGATAAGATGAAAAAAAACCATTGACTCCAACCTTTCAATAACTTTATTTTATGAGTGAAACCATACCAAGAAATATGGAGCAATTTCCATACAAGGTTGAAAGACTCCTCCTCTATGCAGAGCAGCAAACTGGTGTAGTTTGAAAATTTTTTGAATACGCTTCAGAATATCTGGCTTCTCAGAAGTTTGTTTTGAGAGAGAACCATGCAGTACTTCCAAGAAAATTCACACGAAAAAGAAACACTAGGAAATGAAATAATAGGAATATAAAGAACAGACATATTTTTGAACTGTGTATTTTCGAAGAATGTGTTTGTAGTTGTATTGAAACGTTGCTGAATAGAAAAATAAAAGAATTGAACTTTTGAGGAATTTTAAAATATGTTTTCTTAGCTTGATTCTTTTAGATATAAGAAAAAGACCAAGAAATCTGTTATCCCTGGAGTCAGCTATTTAATTGTTTTGGAAGCGCTTCAAAATGAAAGAAGTGACGGTGAGCGACGTTGTTATAGTAAAAAAGTATATGATTAATGATGTGACAATGAAGGAAAGGAAAAAAATCCAATTGCATATTTACTTTTATTTCTTTTTCTGCTCTAATTTACTTGTACCTGCAGTTGGTTAACAAACACACAGCCATTACATATATATATATATATATATATATATATATATATATATATATATATATATATATATATATATATATATATATATATATATATATATATATATATATATATATATATATATATATATATATATATATATATATGAATGATAAATGATGTATTAAAACTAATTAATATCCTCTTATATAAGGAAATATTTTCAGTAATTCAAAATTAAAAACAATTTATTAAGCTCGAATACATTTTTCAACTGCTCTGAAATACTACACAAAGAAAATACAAAATCTTTAAATAATAATAATCAATTCTAAAACTTTTCACTGTAGCTTTGAAAGGTAAACACCAAAGGCTACACGAAGACTATGTTCCCTTCCCGCTCAATATTTCCCCGCCACTTGAAAAATAAATCTTAGGTGAAGATTGAAATGACGCCCGTCTTGAAATGGTACTCAAAAGTGTTCTTTACAACTTCTTTCACTCTTTTAAATGATATCGATATGTTTATGTAACTAACCAATATGCCGTACACATTCTACAACATAAATATAATCCCTTAAGGAAATTATATATATATATATATATATATATATATATATATATATATATATATATATATATATATATATATATATATATATATATATATATATATATATATATATATATATATATATATATATATATATATATATATATATATTATATATATATATATATATATATATATATATATATATATATATATATATATATATATATATATATATATATATATATATATATATATATATATATATATATATATATATATTCTTCTTCAGCTCACAGGTAGGCATTATCTACCTGTCAGTCAGTTCAGCCTCCCTCTCCAGTTTCTCAGATCCTCAAATGCGTTGCTCCTCCTCAGATCATCCAGATCAGGGAAGCCATATTTCCCAAGCACCGCATCCTCCTCATCTTTACACTTCCTCCCTGGTCTTCCTCTCAGTCTTCTTCCCTCCGGTCTCCACTCCCAACACCTCTTCGCCACTTTTTCGTCATCCATTCTTTCCAGGTGACTCAGCCATCTTAGTTGAGTCTTTTCTATCTTATTTACGATAGGACATACCTCCACCCTTTCTCTAAATTGCTCAATTCTCACCCTATCTCTTCTGCTCTTTCTCAGCATTGCTCTGAGGAGTCTCATTTCAGCAGTCTGTATCCTGCTTCTTGGCCTCGTGGGTGTCTCCAACACTCCGCACCATACTTCTGTATCGGTGTCAGAATGGTTTAAAATATATATATATATATATATATATATATATATATATATATATA
>SEYY01005690.1:100000-102500 GCA_009176605.1 Armadillidium nasatum
AAAAAAGGTGCTATGCTTTCGAATGTTTTTGTCTAAATATGATAAACTGCAGGCTTGTCGGTTGTGGTGCCTCCTTCTTTCCAGCCATTTCTTTTCTGTGAAACTCTCTCCCATCATCTGTTTTTCCTACAGCATTTAATCTTCCTCTCTTTAAAGCCTTCGTCTGCTCTCACCTGAGAAATTTGCATTAAGATCGGGATTTGGTGAGTTTTCTTTTATTTTATATTTCTGCCCCTCCTAGTGTGAGTGTGTATATGTGTTTGCGTTCAGGCTGCAATGAGTGACTTAATTCCTCATAGAACTCAAAAGATAAATGAATCTGACACGACGAACGATGCAGATCAAGTCATAAAGGATATTAAAATAATAATTCCCTTTCAAAGTTTTACGTCGAATGATTAAACTCTAATTTCAAACAAGGTTTTTTTTCTGATTATTTGACAGAAAATAAATACGTCGAAGTAAAATGGATTAATTGTTACATATTATTGAATTGAATTAATAAATAATTTGCAAGGAATCAATCTCTAAAATTTGTCAAACTTTTAATAAGAGAGACAGAAACGTTTTTATTTTTTTTTTATTTATTACTTTACTTATTTTTTATATTTTTTAAAAATTTTTTTTCTGACATTGACAAGAATGAAGTTTTATTATCTAATGTTTATTATTTCTACTTACTTTCTCTCTCTCTCTCTCTCTCTCTCTCTCTCTCTCTCTCTCTCTCTCTATATATATATATATATATATATATATATATATATATATATATATATATATATATATATATATATATATATATATATATATATATATATATATATATATATATATATATATATTTGTGTGTGTGTGTGTGCGTATATATCACAACATATATCACAATTTCACTTTATAAAACTCTTGAGGCAGATCTTGCATTTTCCTTATTTCCCATCCTCAGCTTTCCATCCAACGATTCTTCCACTCCTTCTTCACAACATTTTATATTATACACATATTTCCAATAATATCCTTGTCCCCAATATTTGCTCCCTGGTAGTAAGTGTTTCCTATTTACTAATACAAAAAAATTCTTCTTTCAGGAAATTTAAGGATAGGTTCAATGCGAAATATCATCAATAGAGCTCTCAAGAACTCTTAAGTTTAAAAATATTTTTTTAAATTTAGGATCCTTAAGCTCACTGGTTCAGTTTTATTCTAGTTACCTTTGTAGTTACACACTTATATTTGACAAAGATAGAACCAAATGGCTTCAAGAATCTATTAGAACACACATCCAGTATCAGTAGCAATTTGCTATCTGAAACTGACTTATAAAGGCAAGGACAAAAAATTTTCAGTGAAGTCATCTGATAAGATGTGTGAGCTTTGCTAAGCACATCACAACAGACTTGTCAGGGATTAAGGCACACATTGTGTAATTTCTAAAATTTTCAGTTTTATTGAAAAATATATCATATACGAAAATATGTTTCGTAAATTTCATTCATTTTGGCCATAAGCGAAATAAAATTTCTTTTTTCATAATAATTACAAATTTTGATCTTTTACAGGATGATAAAGAGGAGAAAACAAGAAATATGAAGTTTACTATTCCAAGAATTTGGGGATAACCCACTGATGGCTAAAATAATTACCACTTCTACATTGTGGAACCTTTCAAATATTGAATTGGCAAGAATGGACTTGGCACCTTCCATGCATATCTCCCATTATCCATTTCCCAATGCATCAAACTTCCCGTACCGACTTCTCATGAGAGAGAGAGAGAGAGAGAGAGAGAGAGAGAGAGAGAGAGAGAGAGAGAGAGAGAGAGAGAGAGAGAGAGAGAGAGAGAGAGAGAGAGAGAGAGAGAGAGAGAGAGAGAGAAAGTGATCGTCTTCAAAAAAGTGGTCATATTTGCAGGAGAGGGATATATATATATATATATATATATATATATATATATATATATATATATATATATATATATATATATATATATATATATATATATATATATATATATATATATATATATATATATATATATATATATATATATATTATTTTGTTTAGAAAGAGAAGTAGTGTGATCTTTCCAAGATAGATCACGAGAAAAGGATACGCCAAGAATATTAAGAACAGACGAAGGTTTAAGTTGTGTGTTTTCGAAGAAGACATTATAGTTGTGTGGAAGATTGTGTCGAGTGGAGAGATGGAGGAATTGAGTTTTTGAGGAATTGAAAACAACCATGTTTTCTCTGCCCCAATTTGAAACACATGAAAGGTTAGAGGTTAGTTGATTCAAGGCTACCCTTCTCGAGTCTATTAACTGCTGTGGGACGTCTTTCAAACTAAAAGAAATAATGAAGGTTAGAGTCATCGGCAAGGAGTGGATAGGAGATGAGGTAATAGAGAGAAGGTCCTTTAATTAATGAAAAGTAGAAAAAGTGTTGGGGATAGGACAGAATCCTGAGGAACACCGCTATTAATAGATTTAAAGGAAGAACGGTGG
>SEYY01005690.1:107500-112500 GCA_009176605.1 Armadillidium nasatum
ACTATGATCCTAAACCCCATTTTTCAAAAGCTTATCTATACTGAAACTTGAGAATATCTACACTCTTTCGATAAGCAATCACATCTTTAAGGTCATAAGGGAACTTAAAGTCAACTTCTAACTAACCTAACTGTACAGGACCAAACTGTGAGTACTAGTAATCTCCGTAGTACAAAATCCTTTACACTAGACAAAGTACAAATCCTTTCTAACTAAATCTCGGAGGACTATTTCATACAAAGGGTATCAATGAGAGGAATAGTCTCCCTATAAACTCTCAGCAATCACAGACACTACTCTAGAGTTTTTTTTAAATTTTTTTTTTATAGAAAATCCATAAAATATACATATTATTGAATACTAAAGAGTGCGAATGTATAATAATCCTCCTTAAAGGTATTAGTTATAATTAATAGTGAGAGTAATCATTGTTTTTAATATTATTCACAATTAATATTGTCATTACATTTTATTATTACTATTTTTACTATTGATTTATTGTTACTATCACTATTCTTATAAATATTTATAATTATATTACTATTACTGTAATTAGTTGTAGAATGACTACTAAAATCTTGTTCCTGTTATTATTATTTATTTACAATTATTTATTTACAATTACTATTTTCCTTAATATTGTCTTCATTATTACTATTGTCATCATTCTTGCTCTAATTATTATTATAATTACTAATATTGTTATTAGTGTTTGAATTATGTGTTGCTATTATTAGTATTACTTTTGGGCTCAGACCATTAAAATTCGTCCTCCAGAAGATTGTACAAATACCTATTAAATATATGATGAGTTACTTATTTGAATGTTGTTACTGAAAAATGAATTAAGATTAAAGATCAAAGATTGCCAATATTTCTGATAATTCTTTTCGTAACTTGACATTTCTTTTTAGTATTAGTTTTATTATAATCATTATTATTATTATTTTTACTGCTTTATGTATTATTATTATTGTTTGCTATATTACATGCATTATATTTGTATTTTAATAGTTATTAAAATAAATTGAATAACTTTATGGACAAAACTTTGTGGCTTAATTTAAACTATATCAATATTGTATTAATGTAGTATTGTTAAACTGTAATTGTACTTTTATGTAAAAATCTGAAATTATGTTTACTGATTAAAAAATTATTATATATTTCATCTGTAGGTAAAGAGTAAAATATTTTCTTAATATTAATATATATATATATATATATTATATATATATATATATATATATATATATATATATATTATTATATATATATATATATATATATATATATATATATATATATATATATATATATATATATATATATATATATATATATATATATATATATATATATATTATTATATATAATTTTATTATAATATATAATTATATATATATTAAATATATTATATATTATATTTTATATTTATATATATAATATATAATATTATATATATATATATATATATATATATATATATATATTATATATATATATATATATATATATATATATATATATATATATATATATATATATATATATATATATATATATATATATATATATATATATATATATATATATATATATATATATATATATATATATATATATATATATATATATATATATATATATTATATATATATATATATATATATATATATATATATATATATATATATATATATATATATATATATATATATATATATATATATATATATAATATTGAATAATTAATTTAATTATTTTTTCTTTAAAGGTTCAATAGATATATAAAAATTTATTATGATGATATTATTATTATTATTATTATTATTATTATTATTATTATTATTATTATTATTATTATTATTATTATTAGTATTATTAATTATGAATATCAATATCTTTAAGATCGTTACTAATTATTCTTGTTATATTGATTTAAGTTCTTATTTACCTTGGAGCGTAATCATCTTGGTTGAGTTTGCTTGTAAATAATATTTCCATTATTTATTTGTTTGAGATGAAGAGCGTAAATATTGCGTCTAGACCGACACTTCAAAATCACTATTAAAAGCTTTGAATCGAAAATTGTGTCTCTTGCTTTTCGCGCCACCGGTCAAGGAAGCTTCGCTGTGTGTGTGTTTTCATATATATTCAAGTTCCTCGTACAAATCCCCTCAGTTCATTTTTCTAAGTTGGAGTGAGGGGATGTTAGACGTAGAGCTCGTTCTTTTCATCACTTGGAATTGTTATATATATATATATATATATATATATATATATATATATATATATATATATATATATATATATATATATATATATATATATATATATATATATATATATATATATATAGTATATATATACTATATATATATATGTAGGAAGACAATTGCAGAAATAGTGAAGAATAATGGTCATGATTTTTTAAAATTTTGAAATAATCTTTTAAATTATCTCTACTTTTAAGCAAATATTTAAAATCTGTTCAAAAAATTTATAAATTTTTAATAAGAAAATAAAAGATAAAAATAAAAATTCGAAAAAAATAAAAAATAATAACAACAATAAAAGTGATGAAAAAGATGATAAAATATGAAAAATTATAAGTAATCAATTTGAGTGGTAATAAATAGTAGAAGAAAAATAAAAAAAAAATAAAAAAAAATTCAAAGAGAAAATTCTTCTGAAGAGATTTGGACGTCAAATTCACCAATTTAAATTTATTACCAAAACATTTTTTTCCTTCGTATTTTTAAAATATATTTAATTAATTCTTCTTTTTCTTTTCCTTTTTCTTTTTCTTGAGATTCACATTAATGAGGAAGCGAAATTATTTTAAAGTCATAAACCAATTATATTAAAAATATTTAATAATAATAATTATAATAATAATAATAATAATAATAATAATAATAATAATAATAATAATAATAATAATAATAATAATAATAATAATAATAATAATAATAATAATAATAGGGAGTATTGAAATATAAATAAAAAGTTGAGAAGGATCTCAAGGTTTTCTTTAATAAAATAATCGTAAATTTCATCATAATTAAAAACACTTGCATAATTCCACAACACACTTATGCCTCTTTATATATATAATATATATATATATATATATATATATATATATATATATATATATATATATATATATATATATATATATATATATATATATATATAGAGAGAGAGAGAGAGAGAGAGAGAGAGAGAGAGAGAGAGAGAGAGAGAGAAGAGAGAGAGATGAATGTGAAAGAGATAATCAAAAATATTTATTTCGATTTTATCATTTATTTTTATTTATTTTTATTTATCTATTTATTTTACTATTTTTTTTATTCATTTTATTAAAATGCCGAACACATTTTACTTTTCTACTTTTAGTTTCAATTTGGAGATAAAATGAATATCATTTCCTCTATTTTTAACTTCAAACTTGAAATAAAATTCTATTTACGATCTTGATCCACTCAAATAGACCTTATAGTGATCAATGCAATTTCAATCCAATCGAAAAATATTAGGACTATATATATATATATATATATATATATATATATATATATATATATATATATATATATATATATATATATATATATATATATATATATATATATATATATATATATATATATATATATATATATATATATATATATATATATATATATATATATATATATATATATATATATATATATATATATATATATATATATATATATATATATATATATATATATATATATAATATATATATATATATATATATATATATATATTAAAAATTAAGTGCTTGTAGGCTTGGATGTAAAGAATGTAAATGATAAAACTTAAAAAAAAGGCTGTTATTTTAAAGAGAATCATTAAAACTGTTTAGTTTATTTAAAATGACATTGTTTTATTTCAATAAATTTTGTTATCATTTAGGTCAGGACAGTGGGAAGCTAAAATATCTTATTAGATTTTGAAACTTAAATAACTCTTCAACATTCTTGGCCTGAAACGTTTTTAATTTATATATATTCAATGGTTTTAAAATTTACATAAAGTCTGTAAATAGTAATCTAACTTGTTAGTTAGTTGCTTGGTTAGTTAGCAATTGCCGTTAAAACTGTTGTTAATGCGGAGATTCATTATCTACCATCTGTAGATAATATACTCAGGGGAATTTAAGTTTTCGTTTTTCCTTACTAAATGGAATAATAGTTCATGGTCGAGCCCTACTCGAAACCCGAGAATATCGGACTTTCTTTATAAGAAACAATTTGAGAAAATGTAAGAAGACCTTGTATGATAGAAAGGATTTTCAGTTATACGAGTATAATTTGGCTATGCTTGTAGCGATGTGCAAGTATTGGAAGTGTAATAATACAATGCCATAAAGTGTGAAGGTAATTAGGTAATTGAAGGAAAATCTCCTACGAGCAGCAATTTATGTGTCCGTCCTCACAGAGAGGTGAGGATTCCGAAATCGTGAACACGATGAGCTTCAGCATCCTGAGTTACGGAGTCTGCTAACAAACTTGGATTTTCTGTTTTCTCAATCCGTTTAGTCAGTAAAACCATATATCTCAATTGTCCATATATATATATATAATATATATATATATATAATATATATATATATATATATATATATATATATATATATATATATATATATATATATATATATATATATATATATATATCCTCTGGTAGGCCAATTTCCACCAGAGTTGGGAAGATACCAGAACCTGGTCGTTAAAGGCCATACTATGCAGATACACAGGGCTTGAAAGTTTGCAAGCCAAAGAAAGCTGGGAAAACAGATAAAGGGAGTGTGTTCCAGACTTTACCAGTAGAGTACATGTAAGATTGAACATAGCGGTTAAGTCTGGGGTCAGTGAGTTGGACATATAAAGGATGAGATTGTGTAGAATGGAGGAAGTATGCGACGGAAGAGTTCAGAAGAGCAGTGCCCATTGTATTAA
>SEYY01005691.1:0-63357 GCA_009176605.1 Armadillidium nasatum
ATTTGCATTACTGGAAGCATGGGTTAATGAGGCATTTTACGGAGACTCCCTACAGGAATATGAAATAGAAGGATACTCATTTTACCTATACCAACGTAGAGGAAGAAGTGGTGGAGGTGTAGCACCTATGTTAAAAGCAATATTGAATCAGTGTTAATAGCTGACATTAAAACAAATCAGGATGTGGAATCTGTGTGGGTAGATATTCTTATGTATAATAAATCATATAGGATAGGAGCATTTTATAGAGCTCCTGATCAGAGTCAAGTATTAGATGAAGAAATGGTGAAGGAAATCAAGGTAGCGTGTGAAAATAATGTAAAAGGAATAGTCATTATGGGTGATTTTAATTTTCCAGACATTGAGTGGAATTCTTTGAGTAGTATGGTTAATAGAAGTTCACTATTTGTAAATTGTATTCTATACAACTTTTTGAGTCAGATGGTCCAAGAACCAACAAGGCATGCAGCATTGTTAGATTTAATATTAACAAATGATGAAATGATGGTGAATGATGTCGAAGTAGGGGAGACTTTAGGAGCTAGTGATCATTATATATATTATTAGATTTAACTGGAATGTGAGGTCTGGGCCCAAATTGCAAGTCAATAGGGAAAAGATATTAGATTTCAGAAACGGAGATTTTAGCAAGTTCCGAGCAATGCTCAATGAAATTGACTGGGATAAGGAGTTTAATGGTCAAAATTGTTTCATCATGTGGGAACACTTCAAGCAAATATTGGCTAACATACAGTCTGTGTGTTTTAAAGATAAACCCATTAGGGTGGCAAATAGAAAACCTAATTGGTGGAGTAGAGAGATAAAAGAGAAAATCAGTGAAAAGCGTAGATGTTTTAAAATGTTTAAAGGTAGGAGAAGGGGGGAAGATTTTGAACATTATAAGAGAATTAGGAATGAACTTAACCAGTCAATAAGAAGAGCTAAGAGAATGGCAGAAATTAATTTGGCAAGAAACAGTAATAAAGACCTGAAAAAGTTTTTTAGCTTTATAAATTTAAAAGCAAGGATAAGAAAATTGGCCCAATTAAAATTGATGGAATTTTAGTAAGTTCAGATAAGGAATTGGTTAATATTTTCAACGCTTATTTTGCATCATGTTTACTGAGGAAAGGTTGGATAGCAGTTTAGAGAGTAATAGTTCTAGTATACATGTAATGAATAGGTGTACAACATTTCAAATTGAGTTAAATGAAATCGCATCCTTACTAGAACATATTGACCCAAATAAGGCAGCGGGTCCGGTTGGTGTGTATGGTAGAATTCTAAAAGAGGGGAGTAGCAGTATTGCAAAGGCACTGTATTTGATTTTTAAGTGATCTATTGCTTTTGGAGAGGTACCTGAGGACTGGAAAGCAGCATATGTGGTGCCCATATTTAAAAAAGGTAGTAAAGAAGATTTAGGGAACTATAGGCCAGTTAGTTTAACATCTCTGGTTGTGAAAATTTTGGAAAAGTTACTGAAAAGTCATATAGAGAAGCATTTAGATGATAACAAGATACTACATAACTCCCAGCATGGCTTTAGAAAGGGTAGATCATGTCAGGCAAATCTCCTAGAATTTATGGAATAGACAGGGGTGATCCAGTTGATGTCATATATTTAGACTTTAGCAAGGCTTTTGATAAGGTACCCCATGTTAGGCTGATGCAAAAGTTGTCGCAGTATGGTATAGATGGAATGGTACACAATTGGATTAAAGAGTGGTTAAAGAACAGAAGGCAGTGTGTATTACTTAATGGTAATAAGTCATTATGGGAAACAGGTGAAGAGTGGGGTACCACAAGGTTCTGTGCTGGGACCACTTTTGTTCCTTATATATATAAATGATTTAGACAAAGGTCTTAAATGTAAGGTTTCTAAGTTTGCAGATGATACCAAAGTGGTTACCTCAGTAAGGAATAATGATGGATGCATAAAGCTTCAAGGTGATCTAGATAGACTTCTTGGTTGGGCAGAGAGGTGGCAAATGAACTTTAATAGTAAAAAATGTAAAGTTCTTCATGTAGGTTACTCAAATGAAGGATTTAATTATGAAATGAATGGGAGTGGCTTGAGACTGTGGACCAAGAAAGGATTTAGGTGTGATTATTAGCAGTAATCTGAAGGTGGGTGATCAATGTTTGGAAGCAAGGAATAAAGCTAATAAGATGTTAGGTATAATTAACCGCAATGTAGTTTACAAGAGCAAAGAGGTTATAAGCAAACTATATAATAGCTATGTCAGGCCAGCATTAGAGTATTGTGCACAAGTTTGGGCTCCTCATTTAAGAAAAGACATAGATATGCTGGAGAGAGTACAACGTCGAGCAACAAGGATGATTTCTGGCTTTGAAAATAAGAGCTATGAAGAGAGGTTGAAGGAGTTAGGAATGTTCTCAGTTGAAAGGAGATTTCTCAGAGGGGATATGATACAAGTTTACAAAATATTTGCATTGGACAGTAATACAGAGATTGAAAAATACTTCATAGTGGACCATGGAAGAGTAACTAGAGGACATAATAAGAAAATTAAAAAGAAGCCATGCCATCTCAATCTAAGAAAATACTGTTTCAGTAATAGAGTTGTTAATTTTTGGAATGACTTGCCACAAGGGATTATTGACTATGATTCTCTTGTCAAATTTAAAAAGGGGCTAGTATGAATTATTTATATGGATGGTTTGGGTATTATATAGAATAATCTGACTAAGCCAAATTGGCGGGTATATATGAATTTTTGGATCAACAGATCAACCTATGACTAAGCCTAACGGCAGTTTTTGTAGTGGGTGATGATTCATTGAGTATTGCATGTGTAATGGGGTTAGTTTTACTTTTATCTATGCATGAAAGAACTGATAACTAGGATGGGATAGACCTAGTCTTTCATGCATGTATTAGTATTGTTATTGTTATTTGTTTGGACTGGGACAGTCTCGATAGGCCCTTGTGGCTTCTAACTGTCTCTATGTTCCTATGTTCATATATATATATATATATATATATATATATAATATATATATATATATATATATATATATATATTATATATATATATATATATATATATATATATGAACCAACTGGGGCCCTGGCCAACCCCGGCTAAAATCTGGGAAAACCTGTGAAAAAAGTCCAGTTTAATCGTTTTTTGAGCCTATCTATAACTGTTAAAAAGTTTTTTTTTTTTTTTTTTTTTTTTTTTGAAATTTGACCCTTTTTCAAATGAATCGTGGAACCAAACCACTTTTTAGAATGACCTGAAATTTGGACTATACATTCTGAATTTTATGACATACAAAAGCTTCTAACATACCTTTGTTCCCCGAGTTATGGGAAAAATGTTATAAGCAGAAAACTGACCAACTATTGGAAAATTTTTTTTTTTTAAATACACCTTGTCTGACAAAATAATTTTTTTAAAAAACTACAACTATAATATTTCTTATTTTTGGTAGGTGTATAGAGGAGGGATGGGACTAAAAATTCCTCTCTGTCCTTTATTTGATGCGATTCGTTGGTTTTGAGATATAGCCTCTCAAAACTGTTCATTTTTGGCCAAATTTCAAATATTTCCAAAGTTTGAGAGACTATATCTCGCGTCCAGCAAATAACATTTAATAAAGCATTAAATAAAAGTTGTATCCCTGTCCTTCCTCTAAACAATATCTAAAAATAAAACAAATTATTAGGTAGCATTTTTTAAATAATTTTTTTCTCCGGAAGGGTACGATTTTTGCAAATTATTTTTCAAGTGCTTATAACTTTTTTTTTTTGACGTGATACCAAAAAATCTGTTCCCACTAATGCAAGAAATTGGGGCTAAGATTATTCAGTTAAATTTACAGCTCATGTGGACCAGTGGTTTGACCCTGCTATTCATTTTTTTCAACTTTGTGTCCAAATAACTTTCAAACCGCTGTAATAATAAAAAAAAATTTCAAACAAAATAGATAATAAAGATTTTTTTTTTCTTTTTCAATATTTCCTTTTTCTTTTCTGTTTCTTTTGACCGCTCCTTTTCTGCTAGTGAATGTTTATCTTGTGTTTTGATTTTAGATGCCCCATAAAGATTTGGTTGAAAATTTTTACTTGTGGCACCCAGAGGTCCTCTTCTAATTTTCTGACTGCAGATGTTACATTTAGCTATTTCGAGCCTTTCCTGAAACATTGTAAAGTACTCACATACTACTGAAGCTGATCGTTTAGCCATATTGACTGAAAGAACAAACAAAATAATAATTTAGAAATAATGTAGATAAATGATACAAATTTGATATACAGGAATAAAATAGCAATGATATGTATAAATGCAGGTTATATTGATAATTTTATATCTTACATTTTTTCAAACTTTACCTTAGGGTCTTACCTAGGTAAACCTGTTGAATCACTATTATGAAAAAAATTTTGGTATATTTTTTTAAAAACTTTTATACAAAATCTGTAATTTTATAATATTTTTTTGAAGAAAATGCATATAATCATTAATTTATGTGAATGCTGAGTATTCTACTCCTTCCTTATAATTAAATAAACCTCAATTAAATTTATATCTAATTTTCTTAACCTAAAATTTCAGTGCTTTTGACCTCTTTACAAATTTTAGTCAACACCCTGGCCCTGGCAAAATTCCAGCCCTGGTCCGGTAATATATATATATATATATATATATATATATATATATATATATATATATATATAATATATATATATATATATATATATATATATATATATATATATATATATATAGTTGAGATAGCTTCTTTCCTAGTGGACCTTAATCTAATTAGAAAGGTTAAAGCCAATACCAAAGGGTTTCCACATACTCATTTAATGCACTGTGAACATTTCACTCCTTATCTCAGTCTGTCTTCTGCACAAACTAAATTTTACAAAAATCTATTTTAAAATACAATCAAAATATAAATGCATTAACTATATGTAAGGTATTTAAAACAATAATAATTACAATAAAATAAAAAAGTGATAATTTTGATATTGAAATAATATAAATAATAAAGGATTTTTTTAGTGAGTTAAAAGGACAATAGAAGAAGCTTGATCATTTAAGGATAGGAAATGAGTTTTTATATATAAAACTTAAAAATCGTACAATCAAGAGGAAGATGTATGTTGAAGAAAAGTGAAATTAGAAGAAGAAAAGGGTGGGTATCTCCATGGTCATTTATGGCAGAGTGTACAGGAGAGGAAAGAGGAGGTCTGTTTTAAAGGAAGTTCCTCTATACTTGTCAATCCTCACTTTTAATTATAGACCAGTTTGGCCTACATACTCCACATTACAGCTGACACACTTAAATAAATTAATGAGGATCTAAGAAGTATTGGATGAGATTCCTTGTATCTGAAGAAAGTATGAATTGAGAGGTAGTTAAAATTTATAAGAATGAACTGGCATTTTTGGAATGAAGCTTCAATTATAGTAATATTTCTATTAAGTTGAGATGTAAGTGATCGTATATACAGAAGTTTTAAATATATTTTTTGTTTGGGTACAGTAGGAAAATGAAGAGTAGGTTTGAAGATATTAGTTAGAGACTTGTTAAATGTTGATACTTTTCTCTACTTGGAACTATAAAAACATGGTTTTTAAAGGAGAAATCATCACAAACAGCTTTGTTTCTTTTTAATATTTTAATCCTTTAATTCTAATTACATATACACAAATGATATAATAACAATTGAAGGACTAATTCTGTTTTTAATATTTGTTTACAAGCACTGTGACTCTCCATACCCTTTTTACTTTTATTTACTCTTCTAATGTTGATGTTTTTTTAATAATAATTAATAATAACATAAAAGGTAATTATAGAATGGTTTTAACATTTGAGTCACTACCACAGTCTGATGCTGAACTAACCTCTCCAAATACCCCTGCATTTTCTTCTTGTGAAGGCATGTTACGTCACTAGAGAAGCTGGTCTCTTATTGGTTGATTTGGATGCTGTTCCTCTCTAGCATCATTACTTTGATTTTAAGATCATTGTTTTATTACAATATATATATTTATTTATTTTTAATTATTCTGTTATTTAATTAAAAAATCTCTGTAATGGAAATATATATATATATATATATATATATATATATATATATATATATATATATATATATATATATATATATATATATATATATATATACCGTATATATATATAAATTAGTGATGGATTGCATACCATGTTTTCTTATTTTCTTATATAGAATTTTTGTCAAGTGCAGATGGGCAAATATAATTTTTACAAGTGTGGTTTCGGATGTAAAATTTTTGCAAGTGTGGATGCAGATGTTAATTTTCACAAGGATGCTCCATGGATGCGGATGCTATCTCATATATATACCATATATATATATATATATATATATATATATATATATATATATATATATATATATATATATATATATATATATATATATATATATATATATATATATATATATATAATATTTATTTTTCAGATCAATTGCAATACAATGACTTTGAAATTCTAATTGTATCTAAGTTAAATCTTTTTTCACAATGAGTTCTGAACAAATATTTCACATTCCAGTTAATAAAAGAAGAATTGCAGGTGCAAAATATTTTATACATGAAGAAAAATTAAAACGTAACCCAAGTCAAACTTCAAGTTCAAATAATGAAATAAAATATATTAAAGTTAAAACAAAAGGAAATACTACATTTACACAAAGTTGTGAAATGTCGATAGATAAAGATACACCACCTTCAAATAATAATATTGAAATAAGGAATTGCATTGTGAATAACGAAACCAAATTAAAAGAACAGCAGACTTCAGAAGTTTGAAAAGAATACAGTTATGCCTCCACCAGGCCGGAAAGCTCGTAAAAGAAAGCGAAAAAGAAAGATTTCAAAAAACAATGAATTGTATGATTGTTTTGTACCTGAAACTGATGCAGAAGATTTCTTAAGTAACGATATTTCAAATAAAAATAGCCAAGTTACATACAGTGTCTCCAATATCAGTTTCACCTGCCACTACAGGCTCATTAACCCAGTCAGTTTTTCAATATAAAAATTTTGAAACTAATAATACAAAGGTGAGAACTCCGCAAGTTGTTCCTTTTTCCTTGTCAGATGATTCTAGCATTGTTTCCTTGGAAAAAGTAACTAGCAACTTACCGTTATTAAGTAATTCAAAAAATACTGTTTCTTTAGTTGATAAGAATTCTACCATTCTATCCAATAGCTCTACTGAAAACAAGCCAAATAAAACTATTTTAATTTCTTCAGTCTGTAGTTCCAATGTAGATAATGCGTTAAATGTTCATTCAGATGTTCCAGTTCAAAATTCTTGTGAAACTACTGCAACATTAACTAAGACCAGTAAAAGAACTGAGTGTGAACAAAACTCTTCTCTTAATGTTAAAATTTTGCCTATAGGATTGAAAGAGAATGCAAGTAGTCAACCAGTCACAGCAGAGAATTTAAATTCAGAAACAAAGAGTGGCAATTTAAAAACTGGTTCAGTTCATATTTCAATGCCAATAACACCTGTTCAAATACCAGATACTTCAGCTTCAGAACTTGAAAAAAATTATGTCATGGCCCCACCAGGCAGATATGCTTGTAAAAAAAAGCGGAAGAGGACCTCAGAAATCATTGAATCACAAGATTGTTTTGAGCCTGGAACTTGTGCAGAAGATTGTGCTGATATTCCAAATAAAACTAAAAAGTTACGTAGAATGTCTCCATCTCTTTCACCTGCTAGTACAGGCTCATTAACCCAGTCAGTTTTTCAATATAAAAATTGTGAAACTAATGATACAAAGGCTAAAACTCTGCAAGTAATTCCTTTTTCTTTGTCAGATGATTCTAGCAGTGTTTCATTGGAAAAAAGAAGTGACAACTTACCAGTAAAGAATAATTCAAAAGAAATTATTTCTTTTGGAAATAAGAGTTCTACCATTCAGTCCAATAGCTCTACTGAAAATAAGACTAATAAAACCATTTTAATTTCTTCAAGTTGTAGTTCGAATGTGAATAATGTATTAAATGTTGAATCAAATGTTCTAGTTGTAAAACCTTGTGAAACTAATGTAACATTAACTAAAGGCAGTACGAGTAGTGATAGTGAAGAAAACTCTTCACATGATACAAAAGCTAAAACTCTGCAAGTAATTCCTTTTTCTTTGTCAGATGATTCTAGCAGTGTTTCATTGGAAAAAATATGTGACAACTTACCAGTAATGAATAATTCAAAAGAAATTATTTCTTCTGGAAATGAGAGTTCTACCATTCAGTCCACTAGCTCTACTGAAAATAAGACTAATAAAACCATTTTAATTTCTTCAAGTTGTAGTTCCAATGTTAATAATGTATTAAATGTTGAATCAAATATTCTAGTTGTAAAACCTTGTGAAACTAATGTAACATTAACTAAAGGCAGTACGAGTAGTGATAGTGAAGAAAACTCTTCACATAGTGGTGATATATCGCCTGTGGAGTTAAAAAGGTATGCAGTTAGCCAGCCAGTCTTGACAAAAAGTTTTATATCAGAAGCAAAGAGTTGCAAGTTAAATACCAGTGCAGTTCATAGTTCATTGCCAATACCACTTATTGATATAGCAGATACTTCAGATACGTCGGAAGAAAATCCAGACACAAATTCAAATTACCTAAAATGTTCGCCATCTATTTTAGAAAATTATTGTACAGCAACTGAATTTACTTTTGAAGATTGTGTGCCTAAAGCTCGTTCAACTACGCCAGATTTGTCCAATGGAATTATCAATGGTAAAAAGAAGTTAAATTTTGATGAAATTTTGCAAAACCCAGAATCAGAACATAAAATAAGTGGAACAAATTGTCAGCACAACACCGACAGTGGACAAGTGTCTGAAAGTGCATCATGCCAGAAGGTTTTTTTATACAGTTTTTCTTTCTTTAATTTTTTTTTTGTGTTGCAACAATATATATATATATATATATATATATATATATATATATATATATATATATATATATATATATATATATATATATATATATATATATATATATATATATATATATATATATATATATATATATATATATATATATATATAGTGATAGAGCAATACCAAAAGTTTAACTGATACTGATACTAAAATTTTAAACCACCTGATACTGATACCATTTTTTTTACTGAACTTATGAAGGTTGAAACAAGATTGAAAATATTCAATGATCATAAAATTTTGGTTTTCTGCTATCTGTAATACACCTAGTTATTTTATAGTCACATTGCCACACAAAACTATTGATAGGTGATATAGGGTTGTAGCCATCAAGACTTTACATCTGACTTGCCTTAGTGTGTAGTCCATTTTCTTCATTAATTTCTGCAACATTCACTATCTTCAATACAATTTCCATTTTGTTGAATACCTCCTCATATTTATTTTTAGACCTAACCTCTTATTCTTGACAGAAACTCATGTGCTTGTGCAGTTCTGATAGCAAATCATTTTGTTTTCTATAACTGTCTCTATCTTCAATTTTCAGCCAAAGGAGATTATGCAAATGTGCAATACAATTTTGTTTACTCTTGTGTCTCTAATCTAGAGTCTTCTGAATTTTCCACCTTTTGGCTAAAGCTCTCTTGCCATTCTACATCTAAATTCATTTGTCTTGTTTATTTATCTTCTAATTTACTAACTATCCCAAATTCTTTGAATATCTTAAGTCCAAAATAGAGAACATTTTCTCTTCTTCTCCTTTCTCAGAAATTATATTAGGTGATTTCAGTGTTCATCACTGCCGGTTACTTTCTTCTAATTTTTGATACAACTGGTGAATGGGCCTTTCAATTCTCCATCCAAAATGACTTTGTGTAGTGGGTTATGTTCGCTACTAGTATCTCTAATTGTCTTGGAGATAATCTCAATATTCTAGACCTTTTTTTAAACTTCTAATCCTTCTCCTTATGCTGTCAAACTCTATCCTCCTCTGGGTTCTTCCAATCTCTTTCTTATCTATGTATACTCTTCTATCTTTTCAAGTCTTCCACAAGAAAGACTCCCTCATATTTTGAGGAAATGATTGTGACATTTTGGTGCCCAAGCTGGTTGGGTTTTTGGTCATACTTCTTTGATTTCCTGTGGAATGATTATCACTTCTGTGAGCTGAGTCCCTATGCTTGTGCAGACTGCGCTACCGAGGTGATTATCACTGGCAAAGGAGACTACATTTTATAATATTTCTCTTCTACTAAACTTACAAACCTTGGTTTAACTCTGCTTATTTTCATTCTATTTGCTGCAGGGATGCTTGCCTTCAGGAATTACTGTTGTTTTCAAACTTCAGAAAATTGTGCAATTTATATTTCATCCTGAAAACTTTCAAAATCTGTTCTTGTTCTTTGTAACACCAAAATCTCATTTCTCAATACAAAATCCATTAATTTTTCTGACTCTTCCTCTCTTTCAGGCAGTTTGCAAATAACGTCAACTCAAACTTTGCCTCTTCCTCTTTCCCTCCACCAGTATTTTCTTTCACCACAATTGCCATTTTACCTTCTTCAAAAACTGAACTTTTTGCTCAGACTTTTGCAACTAATTCAACTTTAGATGATTTTGGAGCTATGCCTCCTTCTTCAACCCTCCCTATCCAACTCATGTTTAAAATTGTAATTTCTAAACAAGTCCATTTCTGCTCTCTCTTAGCTTTACATATAAAAGGTGTACAGTACTGATGGTACCTCTCCTGTTCTTAAATTTTTGCTTTTTAGCTTGCACTCTGCTTTGGCAAAGTATTTCATCTATGTCTTACTACTTCAACCTTCCTTTCTTGCTTCAAATGTTGTGTTTAGGCCCTCCAACACATTTCTTCATCATACTTCAAAATTCTGAAAGATAGTTAAGGAAAAGAGAAAAATATTATTGTTTTGTTAAATGTGAAGAATAAATAAATGAATAATTAATGAATTTTTAGTGTAATAGGGAAATTAGTGAATCAGAATTTAAGAGACTTAATTTTGAGTTTAGAAAGATAAGGAAAAAAAAATATACCATAGCCTAGGATAAAACAGGGTTGGTGATTTTTTTGATTTTTTTAAAAAAATCAAAAAAATCAAAAAATCAATGATTTTTTTGATTTTTTTGATTTTTTAAAAAAATAATAAAACTGTTTTTTTTTTTATTTGTTTTATTTTGTCATATTTTTTGATACATAATGATATAACAGATATATTAGTTCCTTCTTACTGTGTTAAAAAACTTTAAAGTAGTTTATATATTAGAAATATAACTTCCTTAATATTTGGTTCAAGATTTCATATAGGGTAATACAAGAATCTGATCTTCATTAATATAATTTATCCAATATAGAACTGTTAGAGTTTAGAATTCCAAATATATATTCAATCAAATCTTCAAAAAAATTTTATTGAGCTTTAATCTAATGCAATTTGAGGTTATAGACAAAAGAGAAAACAGAAAAGAGAATTCCTTTTAATTTTCAACCATTTAAATTTTTATACAACATTATAAGAAAACAATATTCCTCTATATAAATTATAAAAGAAAGAAAATTTAAGCACTTTTGATGCATAATCATTAATCCATAAATTAAATACATAACTTGCAAAATATATATACCGTATATATATATATATATATATATAATATATATAATATATATATATATATATATATATATATATATATATATATATATATATATATATATATATATATATATATATATATATATATATATTATATATATATATATATATATATATATATATATATATATATATATATATATATATATATATATATATATATATATATATATATATATATATATTTATTTCTTTCATAATTTATATAGAGGAATATTGTTTTTTATAATGTTGTATAAAAATTTAAATGGTTGAAAATTAAAAGGAATTGTCTTTTCTGTTTTCTCTTTTGTCTATAACCTCAAATTGCATTAGATTAAAGCTCAATAAAATTTTGTTGAAGATTTGATTGAATATATATTAGGAATTCTAAACTCTAACAGTTCTATTACCCTATATGAAATCTTGAACCAAATATTAAGGAAGTTATATTTCTAATATATAAACTACTTTAAAGTTTTTTAACACAGTAAGAAGGAACTAATATATCTGTTATATATATCATTATGTATCAAAAAATATGACAAAATAAAACAAATAAAAAAAAAGTTTTATTATTTTTTTAAAAAAAAAAAAATCAAAAAAATCAAAAAAATCATGATTTTTTTATAAAAAAATCAATTGATTTAATCAACTGATTAAATCAATTTGATTTAATCAATGCCAACCCTGGGATAAAAATAAAGGTAAATATTAAATATAGTTTGGTCATTTGGATAAAACTAAAAGAAAATAATGAAAAAATTAAATTAAGTAAAAAAATAAATAAGTTAGAAACTCATAGAATTATATAAGCAATTCAAAATAGCGGGGTTAGGACCATAATTAGGAAAACTGTAGAAAATCCAACTTCCTCATTGGTACAAAGAAAAGGGGTTTAACATTGTCAGAGGATTATGGGAATAACTTTGAGGAAAATTGGAGTCAAGATGAGGATGAAGACGCCTTTCTTTTATGAATGCTCTGTTTGAAAAGTCGTATTAAGAAAGTTTAGAAATAAAAAACAAAAATATAATAAAAAAGCTATAGCCCTCACTTGAATTCTATCCAAAGTCTTTGAAACTCTCCTTAACTGTAATTTCCTTGATCATTTGGAATTTCACTCCCTTCTTTCAGATTACCAAGTATGGCTTTCGATACTCAAGGCTTACTGGTGACATACTTTATTATCTTACTGTGTGGTGGTGCTTGACATATCCAAGCTTATGACTGGGTATGACATGCATCACATCTACTCTAAACTCCCTTCCTTTAGGTTTTCTCCTCTTTGCGCACTCATGTCTAGTTTCCTATCAAATAGTTCCTAGAAGCACTTGTTGATGGGGGGAATTCTTCTTTCTCTGTTCTATCACCTACTTTATTCTTACTTTTCATCAATGATCTCCTCAGCTGTACTTTTAACTTTGTTCATTCATATGCCGATGACTCAACTTTCCATTCTACTCATTTCAAATTTCTCTTTTGCTTCTAGAGTTGCTTCTCGTCTTCAACTTTCAGATTCCAATCTTGCCAATTCTGGATGGGATTTCCTGGTGGGGCCGCTGCAACCTTGTGAAGTTCAATTCTTTAAAAACAACTTCTTCACATCTTTCTCTCTCAAAAACATCCCAACTTTCCTATCTCCTTTGGTGGCTCTCACGTCTCACCTGGGAACAACATAAATATTTTTGGTCTGAATGTAAACAACAAATTATCTTCAAAACTTCATATCTCAACAGTTGCTAAGGTGACTTCTAATAAGCTGGAGCTTCTGTTCAGATTGCAGAATTTTTATCTTCTGAACTGTTACTCCAATTATATATATATATATATATATATATATATATATATATATATATATATATATATATATATATATAATATATATATATATATTATATATATATATATATATATATATATATATATTATTCACTCATTTTCTTTTGTTTAGTTTGGTTTTTTACTTTTTTTTATCTTATTTTATAGTTAGTCTTTGAATCATTATGATTTGTCTCTTTTGTTTGATTTTCTTTTGTTTAGTTTGGTTTTTTACTTTTTTTTTATCTTATTTTATAGTTAGTCTTTGAATCATTATGATTTGTCTCTGTACAAAATTGTTTAATATGACTTGCTGTTAAAGTTCATTAGAACTAATGAAAATTTCTTATACATAACTTATTTGAAGTAATGTTTCCTCACCAAGTTCTAATTAATATTAGTGTGATAGTTATGGTTAAAGTCATTTTGAAGAGTAATTAAACATTGTTCTTGTAAATTTATGCTAATAACTTAGCATTTTATATATATATATATATATATATATATATATATATATATATATATATATATATATATATATATATATATATATATATATATATATATATATATATATATATATATATATATATATATATATATTTTAGACTGCATATGAAGAATCTGAGTCTGATTATGTAACTTTACAAAATCATGATGTCACAAGTAAAACTTCATCCACAAAAGATTTTGCCACACCAATGGAAAGCAATGAAATAGTTTTGGATTCATATGAAGATGATGATGTAACTTTGCTTGCATCAAAACAAACGAATTTGAATTTATGTCAAGAAATCATCCTTCATAATAACGATGAAGAGAGAGATATTCTTGGGGTTGCATTCAATCCAGTTTATTCATCAACACAACAATCATCAACTCAAAGTTCAAATTCTAAATCTTGTGAAGAATTTCTTAGTGAAGAGAGCAAAATTTGTCTTGGAGGTATTGTTAAGGTATGGATTAATGGATATCTTTATGTAATAAAAATTTTAAAAGTTGTTATAAGTAGTAGTGCACTTACTCCCTTAATTTTTAACCATTTATATATATAAAGTTAAAAATTTGGTAGTAAGTAGTATGATATTTGGCTGATACCACCTGTAAATTCTTAATTAGTCCATCCCTTATTTTGTTATATATATAGTTAGATTTGCATTTAAAACAAAAAATAAAGAACTAAATAAATAAAATTATATTTTTAGAGCTGTATATACTAAATAGTGATCATTTTGTATTAATATAACTGCATTTATTTATTTTTTTCGTGTTTAATGATTATCATTAATTGATTTTTCTTATCATTAAAATTCTTCTTTGCTTATTTTCCATGTATTAAAATTGGTAAATTGCTTGTGTAAAAAAATAAAAAAAAAAGTTGCTATTCTCATCTTATAATTGCTATGAAGAGTGAATAACTTCAGGTAATGTATCCATGTTTTTCGTGAAAAAAGACCCAACATGGGCATCATATTAGGTGATTGAAAGGGGAAATTTAAGCATGTTTGATTCTTGACAGTTATTGAGGTAAAAAAAATCAAAGCACACAAACTCGGGCAAGGTAATTGATTGATGAAGTGTCAATGCGCACGAATACGAAATATAGTAAAGAAAACAGGGTAGGAGGAGGGTATTTTAAAGTCTTGATTAGTAAAAAGAAAGAGATAAAAGCTTGCAAAATATGCTATCTGGGGTATTGATATTTTGTTGGCTGAGAAAATAAAAAACTAAAGCTTGATTATTGGTGGAAAAACAGTAGTTAAATTCAATTTTTGTACTTAAAGAATTTTGGCATTTTATAAAATTTGCAAAACAAGGAAGACGTCTTAATAGTAAGAGCTAAGAAAGTAGAGTAAATAGTTAAATGTGCATCAGGAAAAAAGGTACTAATGTGTTTATTGACAGTTATTACACAGAACCACTGGTTCTGAATCCCCAAAGATTTTAAATATTATTGTTTGGCCTTGATACCTATTATAAAAATTAATAAAAGTTTTGGTCATCTATAGAGCTGTAATCGCAAGAGACATATATATAATATATATATATATATATATATATATATATATATATATATATATATATATATATATATATATATATATATATATATATATATATATAAACAAAACAAACACTTTACTTACTTTACTTTTTTTTTTCATTGGAAGGGCCAAATCACTTTCAGGAATTTCGCAACATCCCCCTGCCATTCCCAAAGGTCTCTCAGAGGAGAAGTGGTGGGGGTTCTGTGTTGTGGGAGGGAGGGGCAACTTAGGAGGAGGAGTTCTGTTGACTCTTGCATACATCTTTGGCATATTGGGAATTGTGTGTTTTGTATATTGAATATGTTTATGTTTGTATGTTAGGTTAGGGTGGTGGCCTGACCTCAATCTGGATAGGGTAATTTAGGTTTTGTGTGGTAATGTGTTTTGTGTAATTGATATGTTGGAGGGTTGTGCGTTGAGTAGGTGATTTGGTTGGCGAGTGTTGAGATAATTTTGTGCTATGAAGGTGTGTGTGTGCGTGTTAAGTGATGTGTTGTTTGCAGTAGGTGGAATGGTTCTGAATATGTTGCTGTAGTATTGGGCGGGCGATGATTGGGGTACTTTTAGGCAGTGTCTTGTGTAGTCTTGTAGGGTAAAGTGACAAAGGTGTGATATATCTAGAGTGATATATCTGGAGTAGAATTTTGTTCCTATCATATCTAAGTGAACACTGGCCTGGAGAATTTGTTTCTTTGTGTAATGCTGAATTGGGGTGGTTTTAGTGCAGCCTGTGGTAATTCGAAGTTTTATCTGTATTTGATTTTTTTTTAAAATTTGTGTTTGATGGTGAAGTGGCAGGGTAACAAACTGGAGATGCGTAATTAAGTGTTGGTCTGATGAAGTTTGTATGCTATGGTGAGGGTGGTTAGTTCGTTACTGAAGTTGTTTTGTGACTGTATGATGATTAGTTTCCGGTTTGCAGTGTAGGTTATGTTTTGAGTAGAAGTGTGTGTTATATGTTAGGTCTAGGATCTTTGGAGATTTAATTTAAAGGATGAGGGTATTATTTATTTTTACATGAGGGTGAAGGGAAGATTTGTGTTTATCGGTAGTAATAAGAGTGATTAAGGATTTTTCAGGGGAAGCTGTCATTCTGTTTGATTTTAACCATGTTTCCAGTTGTTGAATGTATGATTGAGTCAGAATGAGTGTGGTGGCTGTGGGTTTGGAAGGGTTTTGTATCATAATGGATGTGTCGGCATATGTTATTAGTTTTATTTCTGTAGTTTGTGGGGTGGGTAGATCTGCTGTGTACAAATCAAATAGCAGAGGAGATAGGATGGACTCCCTGTGGGACTCCATTTCTTAGTTTTACTGGTTTTGAAAGATTGTTTTTGTTGGAGACTTGGGCTGTGCGATCAGACAGGAAGTTGGAAATCTATTTTTTATAATTGTTGGGTATATATAGGTGAGTGTAGGATTTTTTGTATTAGGTTATGTCTGGGGACTGTTTTAAATGCTTTGTTAATGTCGATAACCATGAGTATGACCCTGTGAGATATTTTTTTTTGGTTGAGGCTGTTTATTATGTTTTGAGAGATGGTGGTGAGGGCTGTGTTAGTTGAATGGAGTTTCCTGAATCCATGTTGAAAGTATGAGGTTTGTATGAGTGGTTGTATTTTTGTGTGTATGAGTTTTTCTAAGAGTTTGCATAGTGTGGATAGGAGGGAGACCAAGTGGTGTGAAGAAGGGAGGTTAGTCTTTCCTGAGTTTTAGTTTGGGGGTTATTATTGCCTTCTTCCATATTGCGTGGATGAAGGTGTATGTGTAAGATTTGTTGTATATATTTGTCTACAGGTTTTTATCTCAACTTTTCCCCTCTCACTAATTCTCTCCAATCTCTTTCTGCCCATCAAATGTTGTGTCACTCACTCTATACAATCAGTAGTACAATGGACACTGCTCTTCTGAACTCTCCCATTGCATTTCTTCTCCATAGAGATTAGCTCGTGCAACACTTTTCTACACAGTCTTATCCCTTCTCTGCCTCAGACTTAATCGCTATGCTTAATCTTATATGTACTCTACTGGGGGGAAATTTCACCCTTTTCAAATGAATGGCGGGGCCAAACCACTTTTCGGAATAACTTGAAATTTGGATGTATATTCATAATTCTATTAGCAACGAAAACATGTAACAGACATTTGTTCCCAGAGTTATAGAAAAAATGTTATAAGCCCAAAACTAAACAACTATAGAAAAAAAATCCACCTTTTTGGTCAATAAAATTTAAAACAAAACTATAACTATAACATTCCTTATTTTAGTAGGGTGCATAGAGGAGGGATGGGGCTACAAATTCTTCTCTATACTTTATTCGATGTGAGTCGTTGGTTTCGAGATATAGCCTCTCAAAAAAGGTCCATTTTAGACCAAATTTCAAGTATTTCCAAAGTTTGAGAGGCTATATCTCGCTTCAACCAAAAAGCATTTAATAATGCACTAAATAAAAATTGCAGCCCTGTCCCTCCTCTAAACAATATCCAAAAATAAAAAAAAATAATAGGTAGCATGTTTTTTTTTAAAAAAATTTTTCTCAGAAGGGTACAATTTTTTTTAAAAAAAAATTTTGTGCTTATATCTTTTTATCTAGATCTGATATCGAAAATCTGTTCTCACCAATGCAAGAAATTGAGGCTAAGATTATTCAGTTAAATTTTCAGCTCATGTGTACCAGTGGTTTGACCCCGTTATTTATTTTTTTCAACTTTGTGTCTAAATAACTTTCAAACCGTTATACACTCAGAAAAATGCTCAAAATCAACTCAGAACTTTGGAAAAAAAATGCATATTCCCTGAAAGTTTCAGTTCAATCAGTCAAATATAAAAAAAAATAAAAATTTAAACTATAAGAAAATTAAGATATTTCTTCTTGCTTTTTTAAAATTTTCTCTTTTTTTTCTGTTTCTATTGTTTCTATTGTTTTCTGCTAGTGGATGTTCATTTTTGTGTTTTGATTTTATGCCCCCATAAAGATTTGGTTGAAAATATTTTACTTGTACCACCCTGAGGTCCTCTTCTAATTTTCTGACTGCAGATGTTATATTTAGCTATTTCGAGCCTATCCTGAAATATTGTAAAGTACTTTCATACTCAGCTGAAGCTGATATTTTAACCATATTGATTGAAAGTATAAAATAATAATTTTTAAAAAAAATAAAAATAATATATAATAAAAATAATAGCTATATATATAACAATGATATGTATAAATATATTATATATGATATAATTTTATATCTTACATTTTTTCAAATTTACTTTGTGGTATTATAGGTAAAGCTGTTGAATCACTATTATGAATCAAAATTATATATTTTTTTTTTTAATTTTTGGACTTTTATTATACAAAATCTGTAATTTTCTGACATTTTTCCAGAGAAAATGCATATAATCATTAATTTAAGTGAATGTTTGCTATTCTACGCCTTTCTTATAATTAAATAAACCTCAATTAACTTTATATCTAATTGTTTTAACCAAAAATTTTAGTGCTTTTGACCTCTTCACAAATTTTAGGCAACCCCGGCCAAATTCCAGCCCCGGTTGGTCCCTAATGGTAGTGATAGGAAAAGTTGTAATCTCTCTACCAATGCCCTCCTGTGTTGTGGGTACACGTTCATCCTCTAGTATTCGAACCCTAGACCTGTTATTAATAATATAAAAGTTCACACCCCATGGGCATATGCCCAATTTAAGGTAGTGAACATTTTACGGAAGTTTCTTCCTAGGATCTACGTTAAGGATGGAAAGATTCCTTAATACATGGGATTCCATCTTACTACCTTTGTGCCACAGTAGAGTACAATTTAAATATATTTCAGATGATGGCAAGACACTACAGCATCCCATTGACAGAATGTGTATGTATTCTTGAAAGTAATACATTTAACATTTTGACTACTATGCAAGAACTTCAGTTAAAAAAATATTCAACTTCAGAATCGTCCAATTAATCAAATAAAAAAGAAGTCTTAAAAAATTTTAAAACTTGAGGTAAGTTTGCAATGTTTCTCGAATTCTTTCCATAAAGAGTTAGTATTAATATTTTCAACATGGAGATATTTATTTTTTCACTTGTGATTACTACTGGTGTAAAATTAATGCTTGATAGCATATGTAATCATTGTTTTATAATTTTTTTTCATTTGTGATTACTACTGGTGTAAAATTAATGCTTGATAACATATGTAATCATTGTTTTATAATTTTTTTTCATTTGTGATTACTACTGGTGTAAAATTAATGCTTGATAACATATGTAATCATTGTTTTATTCATTTTTTTTTTTCATTTGTGATTACTACTGGTGTAAAATTAATGCTTGATAACATATGTAATCATTGTTTTATACACGCCCAGACGAGAATTTTTGACAAGATAAATCTATGTACTTATCAAAATTAACATGAAGCTATATACTTTGCTGATATGGAACATCTGAGGTAACACAGTTGTTCCTTCAAGCCCGAGTACAGTTAAAGAGATAGAGGTAGAGAATTTGTAATATTTTAAGTGTGTGTAAAATTATTTTGATGTTACAATCTACATAAATTTGGTAATTTTGTTAATAAATGTGACAACAGCAATAATAATTAGCAAAGTACCAATAATTATAATACTGCTAATAATTATTGTAATAATAATAATTATTATTTTTAATAGATTTTACATATCTTTCTTCTTACATTGCTTTAAATTATTATTGAAATTCAAAATAGAGGTATCTGACAGTCTGTCATGCTTTTGAAAGTTTATAGCAGGGTTTTTAAGTTAATATTTTAAAAGTTTATTTATTGTATTTATTTCTTAATGCTTCATGTGTTGGGCAAAAACTGTTGGCCCACCATTTTTCAAAGAGTTGGGTAAAATTTCTACAAATCAGGTCCAAATTAATGGCTAACATGTCACGATACATTTTGAAAGTGAACGAAGTCAAAGGAAGATAAGGAAAATTGCTAAAGGGTGTTTGCTCAAGACTTGACTGGTGGAGTATGTATAAGATTCGGCAAAGTGGTTATGTTATAAGGTCAGAGAGTTGTACGGAGAATGGAGATTGTGTAGAAACTAGAAGGCCGTGACTCACGAGCCCTTAATTTTTTTGTTTTTCTACATGTCACCACCACTCACGGAGTGGTACTGTAGGAGACAGTTTATTAGTCTTTTAGCCTTAGACTCGACCTTATCCTAAAGAGTGGTGGAACCGTAACTACTCAAAATGTGAGAACAAGTACTCCATACAAGGGCGAATAAGACTCCTGTCTGTATTATGTGAGTAACTGCTCAGAAGAAAAAAATTCCTGCAACCTGAACAGAACCCTCAGTTTCTATGAAACCACGATAGCAACCCTTGTGATATGAGGTTTCCAAGAAATAATTTGTTGTGTGAGACGGGAGAGTCGTCGAAGGAGATAGGATAGTTGGAAGGTGTTTTAGAGAAGGAGATATGAAGAAGTTAAGTTTTTAAGGAGTTAAATTTCACTAGATTGTTGTACCCCCACTGGGAAATCACATCCAGTTCGCAAGAATTGAATCGGAAAGTTGAAGACTAGAAGCAACTCTAGAAACAAAAGAGAGAGCAGATTTAAATTGAGTAGAAGATTGAAGAGTTGAGTCTTCGGCATTAGAATGAATAGAGTTTGAAGTTCAGCTGAGGAGGTCATTGATGAAAAGTAAGAATAAAATAGGGGATAGAACAGAGCACCACAATTAATATGGAAAGAAGTAGTCGCACCATCAACAAGAGCTGATATGGAGCGAATTTGAGAGGAAGCTAGACATGATTAAGCAAAGAGGAGGAGGAAACCCAAAGTAGGGGGTAAGGCATTGAGAGTTAAGAGTTGAGCGAGAACAGGCCCCAGCTCGGAAGCACACTCCCTCAAAACACGGGGAGGAATTCCATCCTGGCCACTAGCCTTTCTAACATTCATAGATTTTAAAATTCTATGCACCTGATCATATGAAATCACAGGTAAAGACATGGGACTCATAAGAGTAGAAGGAATGGGAGGAGGGATGCCAAAATCGTTCTGGGTAGAATTAGATGTAAAAAGGAGGCCGAAGAAATTAGCCTTTTCAGCAGGAGTGTTAGCTACAGAACCATCAAAGCGAATAAAAGAAGGAAAGACAGGTTTACAGACGTTGCTGGAGATATTTTTGGCAGGAGTCCAGAAATTTTTATCAGGTGGGAGAACCAAGGAGGTTGGCGCACTTCCGTACTTAGTGAAAGTACGCTTGGCTCATCGAAAGAATATCCCTGCAGCGATTCCGAGCAGAATGAAAATTAGTAAGAGTGATAGGAGAAAGTTATTCCACGTCCGATACTCACTCACTCTCTCCTTTATGGCATGAGAGCACTCTCCATCGAACCGTGGATTTTAGTGAGAGAAAGATTTAGTTGAAGAAGGGATGAACCTGCTCATCTCAGCGATCACGATCCACACCTTTTCAGCGGACCCCGAATCATCACCAGTGTCAAAGCAGGATTCATCCCAAGAATAGTTAGTATAGAAGCGACACAATGCGCCCCCAATTAGCTGGATTAAAGTGCCAGAAATTGCGATTTAGGAGAGCGTATGCAACTAGAGAATTCAAAAGAGCAGTGTCTGTTGTGTAGCAATAGTAATATGGAGAATAGTACATCTATTCAATGCACAAAAAGAGACTGGAGATTGTTTAGTAGAGTGAAAAATTTGATATGAATAAAGGCCTTAGACACAACCTTTCAAGAAGAGCTGTGCTAGTCAAGCCACTCTAGATTTGTGAAGCATACTTCATACAGATGGGAATGACATACCTTTTAAAAGCAAGCAACTCGGGTGGTGTAAAGAAATTCTGAAAGGTGTTTCAGAACACCGAACATCCTAGAATCTTGTTTAGAAAGGAAGTGCTTGTAATCTGTAATGTGATTTTTCTATAAACATAACAAGTAAAAGAAACCAAGAATATTAAGGATAGATAAAGGTGTGAGTTATGTTTTTGAAGATGTCATAATTTCATGGAAGATTATTTGGAATAGAAAGACGAAGGAACCTAGTTTTTAAGGCATTGAATGCAACAGTATATATATATATATATATATATATATATATATATATATATATATATATATATATATATATATATATATATATATATATATATATATATATATATATATATATATATATATATATATATATATATATATATATATGCCCCAATTAGAAATTTGAGAAAGAATAGAGATCAACTGCTCCAGTAGCACCGTTCTTTGCGTCAATTAATTTCTGTGAGGTGGGACATCTTTCAAAATGATATTAGTTATGAAGCTTGATTGGTAGTGAAGTGATTGAGAGAAGATCAATAGTTATATGAGAAAACGTTGGAAGATAGGATAGAACCCTGAGGAACTCTACTTCTAATAGTTTTAAAACATAAATAGTGGCTCTCTGCTGTGGACCGACTGGGGCCCCAGCTGATAAGGAAAAACCGTGGTTTAACTGCTTGGGTTAATTGCAAGTTATACTTATTAAAGGTAGATTAAAATATAATATAAGAAAATATAAGAAAATTAAGATTTTAATTTCATTATTCTTTCATTACATATTGGGTGGTGCAAAATGAATGCAACATTAGAGTGGAAGCAAACAATTCATTCACTTAAAATCACTATTCACTATCAAAATCTAATCTTCTTGAACATTTGCATCAAAAGTTTTAGAATTTCAGAAACAGAGGGCAGTGGCGTTGAATATGTTACTGCTCTAAGATTGTATTTTAAAAACTTAAACATTTCTACATTCTATGGCAATAGTTTGATTCTATCTTTTTGAATTAATTTCCCTATTTTGAATTCTCTTTCTCTGGCTCTGGAGCGTGCTGGTGGGTACAAATATAATATTGTTAGTGTGAGTAGATCATTCTTGTTTGTCTTCCAGAAGGCTATAGAGTCCATCGTTGATGTTAATTTTTTTCATTTTCATATATTTATTCAACTCAGTCAAAGCAGACTCTGTTAAATTCTGGACATAGTCTGGCTTCTGAATCATCAGAGTCCAAAAGGACACATCCCACGAAGATGAGAATCCAGAAGATTTAAGTTTCCGAAAATTTTTACATTTTTGTTATTTGAAGTCTTTAAAACTTAATTTACTATCACCATTATTTTAATGATGAAACTAGTACTATTAACTATTATATTTTCCTCATTAGACTTCAATGAACATATTTCCATATAGTCCTCAGTATGAAATAGATCTTGAGTAAATTCAGTTAACATCAAGGAAAGTACTTTTTCTTTCACTTTTTTTGGGCCATTTCTTTATTCTGGAATTTAGTAGTTTTGTACCTAGGATCCAATAGGATAGTTACAGTTTGTTATTGGATGCTCATCAGTGTGCATGAAACGTTTCCTACTGTTTCCACCTTCTAGGTATCTAAATAAATATTTTTATCTAATGGAATATATTGCATACATTACCTTTTTATTTATGAAAAAGTAAAAATTCTAAGCGGTTGACTGAAATATTATCTAATTAACTTGTAAACCTAATTCACGACTATCAATTGATCTTGTTGCGCTTGCACATCGGTTTTTTATAATAAAATAATAAATCTGTCTCACGGTGTATATCTGATTCAGCAGTTCGTCTTTCATTATTACCTATTCCTGCATCAGACGCTTCATTCATCTCATACTTCAGCTTCTTTGTGAGTGTTGTCACATCTGCTATTGACGCTGCATCCCTTTCTGCTGCCTTGGTAGCGTTATTAATTGGCGCAATAAGGGCTATTGTCTTTGACATTAGATCCCTATCATTAGGAGACATCTAAAAAAATGATTGCTCTATTACTGTTTCCTTGTCAGTACCTAGCAGACTAGTAACAGATATACAGCACAAAACTGATATATATATATATATATATATATATATATATATATATATATATATATATATATATATATATATATATATATATATATATATATATATATATATATATATATATATATATATATATATATATATATATATATATATATATATATATATATACTCTGGGGCATCTTCAGCAAGCTTTGTCCTGTTTTTGCTCTAAGGAACATTCTAACATTGTAAACACGCTTCTCCAATGTGTTTTAGTCCAGAATTAGAACATTGTGAGGCACACCAATTTGAATTTGGTACTCTTTTTAAAGATTGTTTTTGCTTTAGGTTTTTGCAGTTTCTTCACCAGTTTTCTCAATCTAATAGTGGAAAGTGGAATATATTATCAAAGGTTAATTTATCCTGTGCAAAAGTTTCATAATTATAAATGAGTATTAACTATAGCACGTATGAGTTTCAAAACAAACTTAAATATGTAGTTAATAGCGTAATACCTTAATAGCATCATCTTTATTCCACTTTGCTCAAATTGTGAATATTTTACATTCAAGTGGAGAATGTGACAGAAGCATCCTATGCCTTGATATTCCTGCCCTTACCACTGCCAAAACTATGTTACTTGCATTATCTCTTGCAGTTGCATGAATTTTATTCAATCCTTATTCTTTAAAAATGTTTCAAACTTTATGAAATGTTTGAGGCATAATGAGTGGTATTATAATGGATACATCTCAATACAGCAAGCTTCCTTTCACATTCAATTGTAATCCAATGAGCAGTAATGGATAAAAGAGTCAAGACTGGGAGAAGACCTTATAATCAGTGGTGATAGCAAAAGCTCTGCTTTCATTTGATCTTTATGATTCTTTAATGGCAAATTAAACTTTTTGTCTAAATTTGGTACTAATTTTGTTCTAATCATTTTTTCTGATGGAACCTTAAATTTTTAGCACAAATGTGAAATAAATTTTACGAACTGCTCATTTTCAACATTTTCATTCGGTTTAAGTCCATCACAGAGCCAATATGTTACAATTTTTTCTTTCCTCTATTTGTATAGGGTTATTTAAATACCATGTTTTTGAGATACTCATTGTTTCCTGAGTAGAAGCTTCAGTTTTCTGGACAATATTCACTTGTGCTTTTTCTTCTTGATTTTTTTCAATATTTTCTCTTCTTTTTCTGTTGGTTTTGACCACTCCTCTTCTGCTAATGAATGCTCATCTTTGTGTTTTGATTTTAGATTCCCCGTAAAAATTTGGTTGAAAAATTTTACTTGAGGCACCCAGAGATCCTCTTCTAATTTCCTGGCTGTAGATGTTAAATATAGCTACTTTGAGCCTCTCCTGAGATATTGTAAAGTATTCCCATACTGCTGAAGCTAATCTTTTAGCCATTTGTGACTTAAAGTATAAACAAAATAATGTAGGTAAATGATACAAATTTGATACACAGCAATATATGTGTAAATACAGATTATATTGATAATTTTATACCTTACATTTTTCCAAACTTTAGGTTGAATCTTACCCAAGTAAACCTGTTGAATCACTTTTGTGAATCAGAATACTACTTTTTCAAAATTTTTGTAGTTTTTTTCAAACTTATACAAAATCTGTAAATTTCTGAAAAAAAAGCATATAATCATTAATTTAAACAAATGTTGACTATTCTACTCCTTCGTTAAAATTAATTTCAATTAAAATTATATCAAATTTTCTTAACCTAAAATTTCAGTGCTTTTGACCTCTACAAATTTTAGACAACTCCGGCCAGAGCCCCGGCAAAATTCCAACCCCGGTCGGTCCCTACAGTGTATAGAGTGACCGAAAAGGAAATCAGTGAGAAGGAGAGATACTGAAAGAGGGGAGTTTAGAAATTAATTCTTTGTGCAAGTTCTATTAAAGGCTTTCCACATGTCTAGCACCACAAGAAAAATATTCACTAGAATGTCCATACACCAGAACCAAAAATCAGTGGGAAGGGAAATAAGCTCACCCATAGAGTATTCCTTACAAGCTCATATTCTCAATCTGAGATAAAGAATTAGATGTTTTCAAATCTTCCTGTTAGGATAGATTCCAAAGCTTACGAAACATCGGAGGTTAAGGTGATAGGTTTAGTTTGTTAGTTATTTTTCGGTACAGGCTGGATAAGTGCACATTTCTAGTAGGAAATGAAGGTTGAAGAGAGAGCTTGTCAAAATATCATAGCAAAGTTGTTGTTAAAGCTTGGAAGCATAAAATTTGAGAGCCACAGGAGCAGTATTATCAGGACCATACGCCTTCTCAATGTTAATTTCAGAGAAAACAGAAATATTGTCTTTTGAAGAAATCACAATGTTTGGCGTAAATGAGTTGAAGAGGAGTGGAGAAGGAAAAATAACCCCAGAATTTTCTATGGTGGGATTAGAGGCAAAAGTTTGAGGGAAGAGTTTTTCTTTAAAAAAGGATAAACTGCAGTTGTGCCGTCTGAAAATACTAGTGGAGGGAAAGAGGAAAAAGCAAAGTTAAAGTTTATGTTTTTTGCAAAAGGAAAAAGCTGGGGGTATTTTCTACCGATAAAGTAGTGGATTTTTTAATTCTCGGATGAAATATAAGTTGCCTGAGTTTCTGGAGCTTCAAGAAGACAGTAATTCCTGGAAGCAGTTTCCATACTGCGAGTAGCACTAGAACAACATTATATAAGGTTTGTTAGTTTTCGTTGAAAGACAAGAATACAAAATGTATGCCATCATGCCAGAGAGAAACACATGGGTTAAGGAGTCTGTTCATTTCGAGGGACCCCTCCCACTGAAGCGAATAATCATTCAAACGGGAAATCAAAGAAGTACGACGGCAAGTTCGGTCAGTTTTCTGCCCCGAAATTTATAAACTTTTCATCGTTAAGGCAAGGGCCTTTCTTTTGGAAGACCCAAATTATTGATAGAAGGTGATACTATGAGAATGTTATCAGAGGAACCCACAGCCAGGAAGAGCTTAATTAAAAAAAAAAGGATGGGAAGAGTGTGGGATATATCACCAAGTTTATCAATGAAATGGGTAAGGAGTTGCGCTATCTGCTTGAGGGTATTCTGGATAGAGAAATGGAAACCAAGTTCACTGGCTGTATCTTGAACACTGGAATTTCTTAATAAAATGATTTCAGAGAAAGAAGAAAAAGAATGTACTCTGTTTTGAGTTTAGATAGTCGAAGAATTTACGATAGTTAGGAGATAAATAAACAGAAACAAATGATTTTAGTTGGATTGACAAGAGAGCTTAAGTCACAATGTGAAATATTAGTAGGACTTCTGATTTGTAATTTGCGAAAACAGAACTTCATTGCACATATGCGCACAACCACCTTTGGCTAAAAATTTAGGATGAAATCATGAAAATAATAAGGTAAATGGAGAATGGTTTGTATTCAGAATGCTCAAACACTTGAATTTTGGTTAATAATAAAAGGTGAGGTCTAATAGGAGAAAGATGATGTTCAACAAAGTGAAAATTAGAAAAAAGACAGCTAATGTTGCAGAATTTAATGAAGAAATAGGACACCACCACAGCAGGCTGGCAATTCCATGATGCCACCCACTCCACCACCTGAGGCCATCAACTCCCAAGTACTATTGAGCGAGGAACTATATTTGGAAGCCGTCCGTCTTAGCTTCTCAAAGCCTTTAATTAATTGTCATTTTTAAGTAATACTTAAAATGGAAGTGAGATGTGTAATAGAGTTTGTGGTGTGAAAATAAAGGAATGCCTACTACTTTGTTCAGAAAGAATTTGAAAATGAGTGCGAAATGGGGCACAGGCACCAGTGTGCAGCGTGATGTTCCCTAGCACTCCATACGAGTATATCGTTTTGGATTCGCAACGTCCTTCTAAAAAGTTAGACATTAAAAATTGTCTGTGTAAATGGATGGATCTATAAATGTCTAGATTTTGCTAAAGTTTTGGATATAGTAGATCATGATATACTTTTAAACTAAACTGGTATGAGATTTTCAAGTAGACAATATGGAATATTACAAATAATATAGTTTCATTTTAGCTTTTTTTTAGGCTTGCATTTAGTTTAGTTTAGTTTTTTTTTTTTTTTTTTTTTTTTTTTTTTTTTTTTTTTTTTTTTTTTTTTTTTTAAGGAAATATTATTTTAAAACAAAGTATTTTTTATTTTGTTTTATTAAGGTTAATATTCTTTTCAGTAATGTGAGATTGAATTTAGATCTTATTTATTCATAAGAACATTTTTAAGAGCTAATTTAACTCTTTTTAAGAATAATATTAATTTATGCAAAACACGAGAAACATGACATGAGTTACTTAAAAAAAAAAAAAAAAAAAAAAGGATAGGAAGCTAAAGTTATCTATACTCTAATCATTAAATACTTTAAATGGGAATTAATCTCATAAAGGTTAGATCCCCTTTTTTTCTCTCTCTCCTTGGCTCGAAATGAAGTAATTAATTCTAACTTTTATTTATTGATAGTGTCTCTTTCTCTTATCTAGGCAGACTGCTCCCAAACACAATAACTATACTGAAAAGTCAGCAGACGAATCCGGATTCCCCACACTTACCTTTGCAGTAATTGTTATTGTGTCAGAAGATATTTACCTTTTACTCTATGCCTAGATAATCATCTAAGTAAAAAATAATGACATTCTACTTCCTCTATAAATTCAATTATTTACATAATACAAAAAGGGATGGACAAGCCTGGAAGAATAAAAAGCAAAACGTTAAACATATTTATAACTACGAGGACCATTGAGAACCTATTCTCAAATCATTCTCAAAGAAACACCCATCTTTCATTTATCCTAGTTCTCTTTCTTCTCAGTCTTTTTGTCTCTCCCATTTTAATTTTTGCATATCTGCAATGTAAACATATAAAAACAAACAAGAAGATGTATGTAAAATAGTTTTTAATAGTGTAAGATATTTGAATTTTCCTAATTTTAACATAACAGACCATTATTTTTCTTTGTTGATTTAATTCTGAATTGGAGCAAAGTTAATATTAGGGTTGTGAATGTGTAATTTTTTTTTAGGGGGGGGGCTGTTTACATTTCTCACCTTAATGTTGATGAACTAATATATTAATATTGCAAACTATAAATTAATTATTGTGTTTATTTCAATTATATGATAAATTTATTGAGAATACGTATTGAATAATTACCAGATAAAAATCTTTAATAATAGATTCGCCTATTTTTTTTTGTTACAAATATTACAATGGATTTTTGTTTCTTTAAAGTGCAGTAATGAAATTTTGAAATATTATCCCTTGGTGATAAAGTAATTTAGAATGAATGATAGTTTTGCGAATTATCATTTTCATAACATTTATTTGATTCAGGGGTTACGTGTGCAATATCAGGCTAAGAACTTAAGGTAAAATTTCTCTTAATTCGTTATTTTTATTGTTGCCAGTACAGCCACTAATAATCCAAAACGAATTTCTCTTACGAATTCTGAAGCTATTCCCATCTGAACTTGAATTACGAGTTAATAATTGTAGCAAGGAAGACTTACTTTTAAATAATGAAACCTTTTTCTTTGATCTCATTTCAGTCAATAAATAAGCTTGTGTTGGTGAATCTACAGAAATTATTGAAAAGATTTTCAGTTATGGGAATTAAATTACCAGCAACCAAGAAAACCTTGAAAATTGAAAATGAAACCTAAGAAATATTGATATGTTAAAGTAAGTGCATAGGAGCCTAACCTCTGATGGTTATATATATATATATATATATATATATATATATATATATATATATATATATATATATATATATATATATATATATATATATATATATATATATATATATATATATATATATATATATATATATATATATATATATATATATATATATATATATATATATATATATATATATATATATATATATATATATATATATATATATATATATATATATATATATATCAGTGAGCAGATTGTTTAGTTATCGTCTGGCAATCCAGAGGTACCAAAACATACTACCATTCTTATTTTAAGGTTCATCCAACCATTCATAAAGTTATGGTTAATCAAATAGTTACCATTTTACTAACATAAAAGTTTATATACCGTCTTTCTGAATGCAGTGGAAGTGGGATTTGCATTCGTGTTACACTACTAACCTTTCTTCCTCTTCATAAGAAGTTTGGAAATGTTCAGTTTTTTTCAGTATGAAAAATACAAAAAAGAAAAAAAAAACATTTTTATGGATTTCATAATATTTTGTGTTTATTAACTTTTATTCACATAAAAATGTTGTAACAATTTGGAAATTTATTAAATAAAATTTTTTTTTTTAATAATTCATCTTGAATTATTAAAAGGTTTGTTTTTGCTTGAACTGCACGAAATTTCGTCTTGATAATTTTTCTAATCGCTTTAGGCTTTAGAATAATGTTTCCCCCCCCCCCCCAAATGTGAGAACAGTACTCCATACTGGGCGAATAAGACCCTTATATTATCATTTTCTACAGAATACTCCAAAATTAATCTTTAGTTGACGAAGAACATTATTTTCTTAACTGTTTTATCAATTTTGTCCAATGTTTCAAGAATCTTCCCTTTAGATTTAGAATGACGAGACTTTGCACAACCCAGAAATATCTTTTCCGTCATGTTCAAACATAAAATATTACAAATTAATGACTTTATCGTCCTTCCTTTGACTTTTACTTTCATCCTCTCCCCTTTCTTCCTCTGCTTATAATATTTTTCCTCCAGTATCTTATCTGATTTTAAATTAATACATTCAATGAAAAATGAAAAGTGCCCCTCAAACCAAAATAGAGTCAGTAGATACAAGTAGTTCCTACTACCGAGTTATCATTCAGCTCAATAATGTTTCACTACGTAACTCAATGACGTTTTTTCGTTAAAAAACAAGACCGCGGAAATTGTATTCGTCAAGCCTCTGCTTTACAATGTTAAAGATTCTTTCATTGTTGACTGCTATTGATATTAGTATTTATTTTTAAAGTTACTTCCTGTTCCTGTTTTCTCTAATGCTTATTTTAATTCTCTGACCGTTTTGTACTTCTTACTGAAACAACCTGTAGATGTAACACACCTAAATGGACTCTCTTTCGTTAAGTGTAGGTGCAGTCTCTATTGTTGGATTCTTAATAGTGTGACTCTATATATATCAGGCTTGGGTCCAAGTACAGGACACTTCACTTTAGAGCAAGTACTACAGAATTGTCCAAGTGTGTATATATATATATATATATATATATATATATATATATATATATATATATATATATATATATATATATATATATATATATATATATATATATATATATATATATATATTCATACGCCGACGACTTAACTATTACCACCACTCACAAAGACCTCACCACTGCAACACTTCTCACACAAGACTACATAACACAACTCCAAACTTGGCTAGTAGAAAACAGGATGACGGCATCCCCAAACAAATCCTCCATAACCCTTATAACAACAGACAAACACATATCCAACACCCACCCACAAGTCCTACTAAACAACACCCCCATACCCCTCAACAAAACCCCAAAAATTCTCGGCCTAACATTTGACACTCACCTCACTTTCTCCAAGCACATTCAAAATACCACATCAGCCGCAAACAGAAAACTCAACATCCTCAAAACAGTGGCCAACACAGACATAAACAACAACATACAAACCTCAATTGCTATCTACAAGCAATTTATACGCCCCACCATTAACTACGCCTCCCCTGTCTGGCACCCTCTGCTCTCCGACAAAAACTTAACGACACTCCAAATAACGCAAAATAAAGCCCTTCGCACCATCACCGGCTGCACACGCACAACCCCTCAACAACACCTACATAACGAAACCAAGATACTACCTATAAGGAATCACCTCGAAATGATAGGCACCCAATTTTACGCAAAAACACGTCTACCCACTCACCCATGTCACAATACTCTCCTACAACCTACCCCACAGAGACTAACACAGCCTCCATCGTCCACCGGCGCCTTTTACAAACAGATCCTAAATCACATACCCCCTCCTCCCCCCAATACCACAACAACCAAACATATACACACTCAACTAACACATTCATATATGATCAACAGACCTCCAAACAGCATCCTTAACGAAGTACCTCCCGAAATAAACACCGAACTCCAACAACCTCCCAAGACACTTACAAATCTCACTAGCAAGATTGAGATGCGGGCACCACCCAAACTTACAACATTACAAACACAATTTCAATCTAAACCAGGCAACATCTTCCACTTGTACCAGATGCAAAAGGGCCCCGGAGACCGTGGAACACTTTCTTTTAGACTGTCCCTCCAACTGTCGCCCCAAAATCTTCTGGGGCATCACTTCTTTGGAAGATCTCTGGACGAGACCGACTGCGGCGGGAGGCTTCATTAGCGAAGTGTGGCCGCCTCAACAGGGGTGGTCAGGGGGTGAGAAGGTAAAAAAAAAAAAAGGTATATATATATATATATATATATATATATATATATATATATATATATATATATATATATATATATATATATATATATATATATATATATATATATATATATATATATATATATATATATATATATAGTCATAACATTCAAAATTGTACGATTGAAGTCCATTTCAAATTTCCAAATTATTGTCAACGATATAGTAAAATATACAAAAATTTAATTTAAGTAGTGAAAATTTTATTTTAATAATGAGTTTATTACTTGTGTAAGCCATTTTTTATTCTTCTTCCCCTAAGTGTTAAAATGGAAAGAATAATTCTAGTTTTTGTTGCATTCCAAAAATATTAAAGTTTGATAATTTTTGTTAGTCAACCAACAACTGTTAGAGGAAAAGATTTTTCCTGTGCTGCTGAAAATTCTTGCCACAATTACAGGAGACTTTGGAATAGTCAAATATTTCTATTCCAGCTTTGCCAGTGTTGGATATTTCTCATCAGTCAACCTTGTATTTCTTCAGAAATACAAGATTGATTGAAATATTTCAGAATTTCAATATTAACAAGCTATTGCATTTGGTATTCTAATCTCGAGTTTTTCGATGAGGAGGCCATAATGATAATGTTGAACAGCTTCTTTCTATTTAGTAGGAGTTTCCTGAACTTGATTCCATTATATCCTCTGATAACGGGATAACGATATTAGAAGTTTTTGCAGCTTCCTTGAAAATGAACTGTATTGTTATTAATAAGTAAGACTTGATTACCTTTTTCTCTTTTCACACCACCTATTCAGCTTCAACCTAAGATTAATAAGATTAACGTTCACTCGTCAGTTGATAAGTTTCCTATATTTTCATAAAACTGAAAACCCTTTTTTTTCTTTGTCGATTTTTTAGTCTGAATATCAGTGCACTTATATTTTGAATGCATCTACTATAGATGATATTTTAATTCTTGAACAGAAGGAATATTTAAGCTTCATAAAACAGTTTTGCAGTTGAGAACAGTCAGTTCCATCCTCAAACGATTCAAAACATTTTAGCATTTCGTTGAGAATATTTCGGTCATATATTCTATGTATAGCCGTCAACAGAAGTTCGTTCCTATTAGGCTGGAAATAAATATTTTAATAAAATGAAGATCATTTCATAAAAGCTCTATTTTGAATAAAAAGAAAATAAAAACATTCAGCGGGGCTTAATTGAACTTTGATTGGCTGAACCTGAAATGAACTCCATTTTATATAAATATTTATTTCCAGCTTAATAGGAACGAACTTCTGTTGACGACTGTACACTCTGTAGCTAATATTTTCGAAAATAATCTCTTCAGCCTCCTATTTTAATCTAATTACATCCTTAGTAATTCTTACATCCCTCCCCCTTCTACTCTTCTTGGGTTCCCATGTCTCTACCTGTGATTCCACATGATCAGGTGAGATCTCTGAACATCATTAAAGGTAGTGGCCAGATAGCATTAATCTCCGTGTTCTGAGGGAGCGTGCGTCTGAGCTGGCGCTTTTCCTCTTTTGACTCGTTTCTCTATACCTCAATATTCATACTTTTCCTCAGTGCTGAAAGTGCGCGTATGTTCATTATTCAATCAATTCCCAAAGAGAGATAGTCGCTCTGATCCTTCACACTATAGTAAAACATCTTTCACTTGTGTTGAAACTCTCATCTCTCATTTCATGGATCATTTGAGTCTAATTCCCTTCTTTCTGATTATCAGTATGGCTTTCGATGAATGAGATCAACTAGTGACATACTTTCCTATCCTGATTTGTGGTCTTCTACCTTAGGGACTCTTGGGGGTCTTCTATGTTGGCTCTTGAAAATAAACAAAGCTATCGTATACCACACGTCACAACCCTCATTTTTTAGTTTTCTCTCACATTCCATATTGGCATTTGTGGATGGACTACTTTCTCCTTTCCTGTTAATTGTGATGTTCCTCATTGTTTTCTTGTATCCCCAAATTTATTCTTACTTTTTATCAACGAACTTCTGGGCTGCACTTCTTACTGTTCATTCTTATGCCGATGATTTGACTCTCCATTTTTTCACTCATTTCAAATGTTGGTGCATTATCTCTTCCCTAAAGGCACTACAATGGCAGGGCTTGAGGTAATTGATATCTCACATTCTGTCACCATTTAGTTGTCTTTACAGCACTAGGGAATGAATTTTATGTGAATATTGAAAACGTCAGGTTTGCTGTAAACTTGTGATGCCTACTCCTTTCCAGTCATTTTTGTTCTGCAAAACTCCCTTCTATCACCTATTTTGGCTACTGCATTTAGTATTCCTCCCTATAAGGCCTCCGTCTGTGCTCACCTGAGAGTTTTGCGTTAGGCTTGGGTGAGTTTTCTTATTTTATATTTCTGTTCCATCATTGAATGTCTGAGAGTGGTGGCAAAGTGTTAAAAAAAAAAAAAAAAAATTGAAAAATCAAAAAAATGTTTTTTTCTTCTGAAATTTGCAGAATAAAATTTAATAATAATTATAGAACGAAACTTATCCAAATTCAAGAAATTTTTTTACAAATTTTTGATTTGAGGATGAGGCATACGTTTTGTTTTCTTTTCAGAAAAAAATAATATTTTTATAATCTTTACTTTTAAAATTTAATTTACACCCAAATATATATATATATATATATATATATATATATATATATATATATATATATATATATATATATATATATATATATATATATATATATATATATATATATATATATATATATATATATATATAGGGTGTCCCTTATTTTCGATGTCAAAATTTTTAAACGCATGCTTTCTATTTTGTTCGTTTTACCCTAAAATAGTCATAAAATAAGTTTTACGTCGATTGAATTATTCTAACCCGTGCCGAATTGAGTGAAAAGATGTCAGAACATGTTAGCTGAGGTAGCCTCGAACCTACAACGTTTACGTGTTAGTTGTCACTTTATCATTTATAATTTTTGTGCTACCTATTTGTTTTAATTTATTAATAATGTTAGTAGAATGACGCAGTGCTAGAAAAAGTATATTTTTATTGGGAGATGTGAGCCACCAAATAACGGGTGAAAAACTAACGTTAAATCGACAAGTGGTTGTAGTTTTTTTTTTTTTTTTAACATTAGAGAAGTTAAATTAACAGTGAAAGGGCCAGTCTTGTAATTCGTGAGTGTATCATATTTTGAGAAAACGCTAGAATATCCACCAAATCCTTGCCTTATTATGTTTAAAAAAAAAAAAAAACATGTACAATATTTGGAGAGATTTGCAAAAGAATGCTAAGAAAAGTCAAGATGCTTTTAAACAACGTGAGGAGGATTTTTAAAAATAATTTGGGCAGTTTGCTTGATATTGCTCATGCCGATGCACTTCAAAAAATAAAACTATAAGTTAGAATATTTTTACAACGGCAGAGAGAGTCAAGACGATGATACATCTTCTAGTTCAGGTAGTCACAGTCCGGAAGAGTTTTTGTCTACTTTATCAGAGAGCACAAAGTGAATCTGTGACAAAACGAGGAAGGATAAATTTTGTTACACCAAAACTCTTATCAGCTTTTGATAGATGCCAGATACGTATAGAAGACTCTATTTATATTTTTGAGGCCAAGGTGGAGGCACTCGGACACAATATTGATGAATTTTCAGTTAATAAATCCTCTAATTAACGAATCCAGATAGATGAAAGGAAATAACTTGCAGAATCTGTAAAAACTGATTTCAACAATGATGTACCAGAAGTTGTCACTGTTCACTGGGATGACAAATTACCTTCCTGTGAATATAAGAAATTCCAAAGCACACCTTCCTATCGTATTACGTTTGAAAATAAGGAACAACTTCTTGCTGTAACAAAACTGAATTATTCATTCTGGCAAAGAATCCAGATAGATGAATCCACTCTATGGAGTGCAATCAATAACTGGAATCGGGAAGATAAAGTATAGATTATCTGCTGTGGTACAACAGCTTCAAATACAGATCCTTTCAATGGTGCTTGTGTGCTTCCTTCACGAAAGTTAAAAAAGAGAATTGCTATTTTTCGCTTGTTGACATCATGTCTATGAATTAGTGTTGAAAAGTGTATTTGAAACCAAAGTCCATCAGGTAACTAGTAGTTTATACCTTCCTCTTTTTAAAAGATTTAAAAATTTTTGGAAAAGCATTGATGTCAATAATATTTAAACTTGCAAAGACATTGAAAAAGAGAATTTTAATCTCTGAAAGTGAAGAATTATTAAAATTTAATCATAACGAACTTCTATATAAAGTCAATTTTGAGAGTTGATTACCGTGAACTCATAGAACTGTCAGTAATATTTTTAGGAGGAGATAGTACTAGCAAACTAAAAGTCAGACCCCCTGGTGCAATGCATCAAACACGGTGAATGACAATTTATTACTTGAAAATGTTTTTAATGCATTCTAAACTTAAATTATCCCAAAAAAGACCAGAAACATTGAAAGATGTTTGTTTGTTTATTGCAACTACTTACATTAAGCCTTGGCCCTAATGCAGTTTAGCAGTAAAATCTCCCTACCAAGAGTTATGATTCTTAAAAGACGTCGAAAGCTTACTATAATATTAACAACTTCTAAAGTGGCTTAAATAAATTTTGCCAACACTTTCGGTATTTAGCCTGAAGAAGTTGCCATATTATCAATTTTTGATGACGAGGTTGTTATGCAAACAAAAGCAAAGATAATGGTAAATTTAGCAAAGGAAAATATACCAAACCCTGGGGAAAAATAGTTTCCATCGGAAGAAAATATGAGTAATTATAGAGTAAATTTGATTTTTATATTATTATTTTGCCTATTTTTGGAATGAATCTATGGCAACTATTTTTAATTAGATTCTTTTATTTCATTCTAGTAAAAAGAATGGATAATTTTGTATACATCAAGAGTAAAAATCTGTTCTCTCATTTAAAAATGAAGTTAATTTTGTATACATCAAGAGTAAAAATCTGTTCTCTCATTTAAAAATGAAGTTAATTTTGTATACATCAAGAGTAAAAATCTGTTCTCTCATTTAAAAATGAAGTTAATTTTGTATACATCAAGAGTAAAAATCTATTCTCTTATTTAAAAATGAAGTTAATTTTGTATACATCAAGAGTAAAAATCTGTTCTCTCATTTAAAAATGAAGTTAATTTTGTATACATCAAGAGTAAAAATCTGTTCTCTCATTTAAAAATGAAGTTAATTTTGTATACATCAAGAGTAAAAATCTGTTCTCTCATTTAAAAATGAAGTTAATTTTGTATACATCAAGAGTAAAAATCTGTTCTCTCATTTAAAAATGAAGTTAATTTTGTATACATCAAGAGTAAAAATCTGTTCTCTCATTTAAAAATGAAGTTAATTTTGTATACATCAAGAGTAAAAATCTGTTCTCTCATTTAAAAATGAAGTTAATTTTGTATACATCAAGAGTAAAAATCTGTTCTCTCATTTAAAAATGAAGTTAATTTTGTATACATCAAGAGTAAAAATCTGTTCTCTCATTTAAAAATGAAGTTAATTTTGTATACATCAAGAGTAAAAATCTGTTCTCTTATTTAAAAATGAAGTTAATTTTGTATACATCAAGAGTAAAAATATGTTCTCTCATTTAAAAATGAAGTTAATTTTGTATACATCAAAAGTAAAAATCTGTTCTCTCATTTAAAAATGAAGTTAATTTTGTATACATCAAGAGTAAAAATCTGTTCTCTCATTTAAAAATGAAGTTAATTTTGTATACATCAAGAGTAAAAATCTGTTCTCTCATTTAAAAATGAACGATAGTTTTCTTCAAGATACTCTTTCTTCGTGAGAGATCAATGCCTTATTTTAGTAAGCCAAAAAAACTATTTTGCCAGAGGCTTTATAATGTATATGATACAGTTGATAGAGGTGTTAAGCTCACCTAAGATTTTCATAGCTTAATAACTGTGGAGGAAGAAGAAAAGCAATTTTTATGACGTTGTGTGCAGGAACATAGATCGTTATACCGTGACTGTAAAAAATATCCAGAATAGTTTTTGTATGTTTAAATATCATTCTTATAGTAAATATTAGTCAAATAATAATATTTTTATTTTATTATTCAATAAATTCGTAAAACATGGAATAATTTCGTATTGAGATTTTATGTTTACTTTTCAGTCTAGGCGGCACAGGTTAACGTTATCCAAGAGTAATAATATTTCATAAGTATCATTATTTGGAACAAATTTGCAGGATACATTTCAAGTTTCTTAGAAAAATTTTGCTCCATAAAAGGGACAATATATATATATATTATATATATATATATATATATATATATATATATATATATATATATATATATATATATATATATATATATATATATATATATATATATATATATATATATATATATATTTTTTTTTTTTTTTTTCAGAGAAACCACAAGAAAGACATTTATTTTTATAGTCTACTTGAAAAGGAAATATTTTTTTTTTTTAATTTACTTTTGGATGTATTTTTATTTGTTTGGATTTAGGAATTTTTTTTTTTTTTTTTTTTTTTTTTTTTTTTTTTTCTTCTTCAGAGAACCACAAGAAAGTCTTCATTTATTTTTATAGTCTACTTGAAAAGAAAATATTTTTTTTTTTTAATTTACTTTTGGATGTATTTTAATTTGTTTGGATTTAGGAATTTAAATTTTTTTTTTTTTTTTCAAAGAACCACAAGAAAGACTTCATTTATTTTTATAGTCTACTTGAAAAGAAAATATATTTTTTTTTAATTTACTTTTGGATGTATTTTTATTTGTTTGGATTTAGGAATTTATTTATTTTGTTTTCTTTTTTTTTTTTTTAAATATTTTATGACCGCAGCATTTTCTTTTTTTTCACCTTCACTCATTCTTCTATCAAATGTAATTTCAAAAAGCAGATGGTAAGAATTTTAAGAAGTTTCCATATATATATATATATATATATATATATATATATATATATATATATATATATATATATATATATATATATATATATATATATATATATATATATATATATATATATATATATATATATATATATATATATATATACAAAAAGAACACTATAGCCGTGTTTTGTTTTATACAATTAAAACCCCACAGGAAAATTAAAACACAAATTTTTAAAAAAGAACGAGGCTTTCGAAGGAACAACCGTCCTTCCTCTTTCAGGCTAAACTTGAGCCTGAAAGAGGAAGGACGGTTGTTCCTTCGAAAGCCTCGCTCTTTTTAAAAAATTTGTGTTTTAATTTTCCTGTGGGGTTTTAATTATATATATATATAATTCTAAAATTTTTTAAATGCACTAACTGCTCGTGGATCAAAAAAATATTTTGAATTTTCAAGTCTGCTATACTGGAAATCGAACCATCGACCTCTTGGATGGTAAGCAAGAGCGTTACTATCCGAGCCAAGACGGTACAAAAGAGGAGCCGCGTCGGGAAGTCTCAAGAAATACTTATCAAGCAGACTTTCCCGAACGGGCCGCTCCCGACTGCACTCTGACACGGGGTAACGAGGTCAAGGTTCTATCCCTCTTTCGCAGACCAATATATATATTAAATTTTTTAAATTCACTAACTGCTTTAGGATCAAAATTCCAGATTCCAGTATAGGAGACTTGAAAACTCAAAATATTTTGATACGCGAGCAGTCAGTGGTTTTAAAAAATTTGAAACATTGGTCTGCGAAAGAGGGATAGAACCTTGACCTCGTTACCCAGTGTCAGAGTGCAGTCGGGAGGGGCCCGTTCGGGAGTCTGCTTGATATGTATTTCTTGAGACTTCCCGACGCGGCTCCTCTTTTGTACTGTCTTGGCTCGGATAGTAACGCTCTTCCTTACCATCCAAGAGGTCGATGGTTCGATTTCCAGTATAGCAGACTATGACTTGGAGGTACATATTCCATATTTTTTCCCTTAGTCAAAACCTAACAAACTTTAGATTAACCTGTTCTCATCATTTTCGCCTCAGAGATATGGCCTTCAGGAATTACCATAGGATTCAAACTATAGAAACTCAAGCAATTTTTTTGTTTCGTATCGGGATCGCACAAAATCTATCCTCCATTAAACTAAAAATTCTTTTCTTAGGAAACTTAATATTCCTTCTGGTTCTTCCTCAAGCTCTTTCTGGCATTTTGCAAAAAATGCCAACTATATCTTTGAGCCTTTCTCTTTTCCCTACATATGTTCCGACCTATGTACCTTCAGTTAAAACTGAACTCTTCGCTCAAATCTTTACCTCAAATTTCTTCTTAAACGATTCCTGAGCTATTTATCTTGTGGTTGGAGAAATTCCTTAATTTGCTCCTTACAGCTCCTTACCCACTCGCCTCTCTCCTGCAAAAAGGTAGCCCGGTAAAAGCGTTTCCAATCTTCAGGCACAATTTCCTTTTTTTATACCAGTTGTAGTTCGTTCGCTCAGAGAACCCTAGAGGTATGGGTGACCTTTTTTCATTTTATCGAAACATAAAAGGAACCCCACCCCCCTCATTCTCGGGGGATCCTCACCAAAATTAATTTTAACTCCTAGGGAGTAGTGTTCTCATCAGGGCTTGAACCACTCTTTCTCTCGTATCTGTTAACATGTAATTATAAGTTTTCTTTTAAAGTACTCATAACTGGAGTCAGAACATTTAAATAATTTAATGTTTGTATGCGTTAGCATGTGTAATTTTAAGTATAACGATTATAATGAATTATAACAAATAAAAATAAAAGCAGTGAAAAAAAAAATCAAAGGAATCTCTTAGCATAGACCGTAACGTCTGAGCCTCCTCTCAGAAAGGTGGCTTCCTTCACAAAGTTTCGGCGGATTAAAATAAGGGGTGTGCAAAATATGAAAGTATATTTTATTACTGGAAAATATCGTTCAAGTTGATGGAAATATGTTTTTTTTGCCGGATACGACTTTTAATTGCCTGAAGTATTTTACCTATGAATAAATAAAGTGAAAACATCTTGTGACCAAATATTCTTGGTCGACTGTAATATTCCCGCAATACAATGGATCTTATAGATTATTTTGTGTGCGTTCATTTACATGTTTAAAATGTGTTTTTCTAAGAACATTTAATTATTTTTATACCTGAACTAAGGACATTTAAATAATAATTATTATTTTATTTCAATCTCCTTTAAATGGTTAAGATGTGCCGACTGTACTCGAACCTCAGATCGGAGGCTAAATCATTGTTGTTTTCCCTCACATCCCCAATACCAGTCTAATTATTCTTAGACTCTTCTCTACTACCTCAAAGTTTATTTCAGGTGATGTTACTTTGGTTGGGAACTTTTATAAATGGTCAATCAGGTTACACTTCATAGTTCCAAGGGTTTCCACTACTACCGGTATTATCAGCGCTTCTCCAACGTTCCACATCCTTCTAACTTTGTGTTTGAGGTTCGATATTTTATTTATTTTTCTCATTCATACAGGGAGACCTTAAAGAAAGTGAGATTAAATTCAGCAGGAAACACAGAAGATGAGAGGGAGTTCCACAAAAGGGAGGTAGTTGGAAAGGAGGAGGCATCACGGCGGACAAGCCTAGAGTTTCCTGTGTACACACAAAATATATGTTCAGGCAATGCACCCCTTGTGCTACGAGAAACGCCATAAAGGTGGAGGTATATGAGTGGGCAGTTCCCTTGAGCATTTGCCGCTGTAGCACGTATATAAAAGAGACAAGGGTGGATGAGATCCTTTTATAATTGTAAAACTGCGAAGAAGAGAACCATCCAATGAAATGGAAAAAGTTAGGAGGTACCCTTGAGATTGAGATTTCAAGAAGTTGAGTTTTTTTAAGAGTTGAACTTCACAAGGTTGAGACGACCCCACTGGGAAATTCTATTCAGATCAGCAAGAATGGAATCGGAAAGATGAAGACTAGATGCAAAAGAGGGAGCAGATTTGAAATGAGTAGTTCCAAGGGTCGAGTCATCGGCATATGAATGAATAGGGTTAGATGAACAGCTGAGAAGAATGTTAATAAAAAGCAAGAATAGAGTAGAAGACTAGACAACTCAGAGGAGTTGACAGGAAAGAAAGGAGAAGTCGCCCTATCAATAACAGCCGAAATGGAACGATTGGAAAGAAAGCTAGACAATAAAGGAGAATCCAATTTAAAAAAATTTTTTTTAATTCTAACAGGTCCACTTACAAACAGTTTTAACAGGATTATTGATGGTAAAGATGAAATCTCGGAGTGGTTTACCATAATTAAGAGAAGCTATATTGCCAGTAAAATCTGAGAAAATTGTTGACCCTGTAAAAATATACCAAAAATTGCTTGCCTTCCAACAGTATAAAAGACATTGACTGGAATACTAATATTAATAATACAGGAAGAAACAATTAGTAACAATATATTACATAAAGAACAAAAAGAGTGCATTAAAGACTCATATGGAACAAAGGAACAGTTGATATAAAAATACGATGGTGGTTGTAAACAGTAGAAGATGCAAGACCTCGACAGGCCTATGACAGCGTGCCGTTACTCATGGCTTGAAGAAGTCATGAGGATCTATAAAATAAATACAATAATAATAGATTTTTATCTGATGAAACATAAATATGAAGTTACATCACAAAACAGGAACAATAAAATTAGAAAAAAATAAAATAAAAAGATAAATATTCGAGGGTGACTCAGCATCTTCCATGTTGTTTGTAATAGCATTAAACCCCTTGAACAATATGTTAAACAACCTAAATAATGGTTACAGAGTCAACCCAAGGAATGAGATAAAAACAGAAGCAGTTATTGCACTTGTTCTACATGGATGACTTAAAACAAGAAATAGACAGAAAAGTAGGTTAGAATAGTGAAAACATTCACAGGTGAAATTGAATGGAATCCGGAATAGATAAATGGGCTTTCATACAGTTAAAAAATGGAAAGAGATATTGGCAGAAAACATTGTTATAGGACGAAATCTAGATTTAAAAACTAAAATGGATACAACTTACAAATATCATAGTATTGAGAAATCAGGAAAAATAGAGAATGGCATCATGAATACCAGAGTAAGGAAAAAATATATAAACAGACTTAAATTTAAAATCTGCATTAAAACCAAAAAATAAAATTGAAGCAGTTAAAATCTGCGCTATACCAGTGAAAACTTATGGACTTGGTCTCATTGACTGGTTGCAGCATGAAATTAACAATTATACGTCTGAACCAGAAAGCTACTTCATACTTATAAAATCATCTATAAAAATCAATGCATGTCAAGAGAAAGGGAAGAATGGAGATACAAACGATAGATGAGATCCACAAAGAAAGAAATAACTGGACTAGGAGAATATTTAAAAGGAAATATAAATGAATACTTGAGCTGGGGGAAAGATCGTAAAGAAGGAAAACCAAATATAATGTCCGTCATTAAAAAGTCTAAATACTATCTTAAAGAATACTCAATAGAAGTAGGAATGAAATTGGTAAATGAAGACTTAAAAATAAAATCAAGAAAACAAAAGAACAGTATGAAAAGAAAATGAAAATGAACTGGAACAAAAAACACATAGGAAAAAAGAATTGCAGTGATAGATGTAGAATATGTGATGAAAAGGGAGAATCAGCAATTCACATTTTGTCTGGGTGCGAGCCGCGAGGTGGTTCTCCATAAACAATACTATATAGAAAGACAAGATTCCTTAGGCAAACTTTTGCACCATAGAGTAAGCAAGAAATATGAGAAAGAAAGACCAGGAATAACGTCTTTAGAGGAATTACAATGTTAAATGTGATGAGTTGGAGGGAGCTAGAGGAGGAGAAATAGCTCCCGAATCATTTAAAAAGGAATTTGAGGCAAAAATTTGAGCGAAGAGTTCAGCTTTAGCAGAAAGCAAAATATCAGTTGTCTCATCAGAACATATTAGAGTAAAGAAAGAGAAGGACGCAAAGTTTTAGATGTCAATTTTTTAGCAAAATGCTGAAATGGCTTGAGGGAGAGGAATCAACAAGAATATTATATTATCTAGGGAAAAAATAATTTTTAGCGTAATGGAGAATAGATTTTGTGCGATTTTGATATGAAAGACAAGTTGCATGAGTTTCTGGAGTTTGAAGTCTATAGTAGTTTCTGAAGGCCACATCCCTGAGACGAAAAGAATGAGAACAAGTTAAACCAAAGTTTGTTAGATTTTGACTTTGGGAAAAAATATGGAATATATACCTCCAAGCCTGAGATGATTACTTCGGTTAAGTGATCCGTGCACTACGAAGGAACCCGCTCCTCTAAACAATACATACTCATTCCAAGGAAAATCGAAGAAGCATTATGCGTAAATCAGACCTGTTTGTGGCACCAAAATGCCACAAACATTTTCTTGCCGTAGTAGAGGGTCTTTCTTGCTGAAGACTTGAAGATATAACGGAATATACAGGTAGAAAGAGTTTAACAGTATAAGGTCTAGAATAAGGGGTTTATCTCCAAGGCAATCTGGTAAACAAATCTGGAGCTACACCATCTGCTGAAGGCTATTTTGGATAGAGAAATGGCAGGGAAGTTCATCAGCTGTATCAATATAGCTAGGAGAAAACCATTAGCCACGGTGAATATTGAAATCACATAAAATAAATATTTCACAGAAAGGAGAATTGTCGTTCCATGTCAAATGTCCTAACAAATGAAAAGAAACTAATTTTTTTCCTCTGATATGACGACACCAAATTAAACGATAAATAAGGCGTTATTTTCAATGATCTTCATGAAAATTTAATTAGATGTGTCTCTTTTGAGATTTAGACTTTTGAATATTAGTCAAAATAATCCTATCTAACATTTTGTTGGTCTTTAAGGATGGATTACTCGGTACGTATTCAAGCTGGTAAGATGACATTTACATTGCATTATGACATGACCATGATCTAAAAACTACAGAAATATCAGTTTCTAAAAGAAATTCGTTCAGTAGTTACAACCTGCTAAAATATGAGTAAACCTGAATGCAGACAAATTTCTGATCTATTTTGAGACCAAATATTGAAAAAAAATATTGCCTTATGATATTTTATTGTGCATCTATGTTATCCTACACAAAGAGTCGATCCACATCATCAAGTTATTTAAGGCATATTTTATGTATTGGAAACTGATTCAGGCATGTTCGTTGAAGTACTTCCTTCTTCCAGCCACCTCTGTTTCTTGATATTCTCTCTTATTTTATGTATTTCCTATAGAATTTAATCTGATCCCTTACTTTAAAACTCGAGTTTTAAAGACACGTTTGTTGCAACATGCGAAATGTGAATTTTGCATGTTTTCATTCTTGAGGTTTTCTGTTATTTTACACCCCTTCCTCGGTACAGCTCTTCCCATGACCTATGGTGAAAACTGTAATATATATATATATATATATATATATATATATATATATAATATATATATATATATATATATATATATATATATATATATATATATATATATATATATATATATATATATATATATATACTGAGGGAGTGTGCTTCCGAGTTGGCCCCTGTCCTCGTTCAGCTCTACTCTCTATGCCTTAATACTAATACTTTTCCTCTATGCTGGAAGCGTGCGTTTGTTCAGCCGATCCCGAAAAAAGGTAGCCGTTCTGACCCTTCTAACTATCGACCTATAGCTCTCACTTGTGTTCTATCTAAAATTTTTGAAACTCTCCTCAACTCTCATTTCCTGGATCATTTGGAGTCTCATTCTCTTCTCTCTGATCACCAGTATGGCTTTCGTCGCTCGAGGTCAACTGGTGACATACTTTCCTATCTTACTGATCTATGGTCTTCTGCCCTTAGGGACTTCGGGGAGTCTTGTGTGGTGGCGCTTGACATATCCAAGGCTTTCGACCGGGTATGGCATGCGTCACTGCTCTCTAAGCTCCCTTCCTTTGGGTTTCCTCCTTCCTTTTGCTTACTCTTGTCTAGTTTTCTCTCAGATCGTTCCATTTCGGCAGTTGTAGATGGAGCGACCTCTTCCTCCTTTTCTGTCAACTGTGGTGTTCCTCAGGGTTCTGTTTTATCTCCAACCTTATTCTTACTTTTCATTAACGATCTTCTCCACTGCACTTCTAACTCTGTTCACTTTTATGCTGATGATTCAACTCTGCATTCTTCTACTCATTTCAAATCTGCTCCCTCTTTTGCTTCTAGACTTGCTTCTCGTCTTCAACTTTCCGATTCCATTCTTGCCGATCTGGATGGGATTTCCCGGTGGGGTCATAGCAACCTTGTAAAATTCAACTCTTTAAAAACTCAACTTCTTCACATCTCCCTCTCAAAAACACCTCCTAACTTTCCTATCCTCTTCGATGGCTCTCCCGTCTCACCTGTAAATAACATTAACATTCTTGGTCTAAACATAAACAACAAACTGTCTTGGAAACCACATATTACAATGGTTGCTAAAGCTGCCTCTAAGAAGCTGGGAGTCCTGTTCAGATTGCGAGAATTTTTTTCTTCTGAGCAGTTACTCCAAATATATAAGGGTCTTATTCGTCCTTGTATGGAGTACTGTTCTCACATTTGGGGGGGCTCCGGCTCCTCCTCTCTTCTGGATAGGGTTGAGTCAAAAGCTAAGAGATTAATAAACTGTCCCCTACTTTCAAACTCACTTGACCCTCTGTCTCTGCGACGTGACGTTGGCGCGCTATCTCTTTTCTACAGGTACTACAATGGCAGGTGCTCGAGGGAATTGGCCTCTCGCATTCCTCCACCGTTGCGTCGTCCTCGTTGCACAAGGGGTGCCCTGCTTTCGCACCAATTTTGTGTGGACGTAGGAAATCCCAGGCTAGCCCGTTGTGGTACCTCCTTCTTTCCAGCCACCTCTATTCTGTGGAACTCTCTACCATCATTTATTTTTCCTCCTGTATTTAATCTTCCACTCTTCAAGGCTTCCGTCTGCGCCCACCTGAGGGCTGTGCGTTAGGTGTGTGTGTGTTTGAATGAGCTTTGTGCATGTGTGTGTGCCCCCTCCTTGAAAAGGGCTCAAAAAAAAAAAAAAAAAAAAAAAAAAAAATATATATATATATATATATATATATATATATATATATATATATATATATATATATATATATATATATATATATATATATATATATATATATATATATATATATATATAAAATCAACCTAATGAAAGCCGTAAACAGAGTAATTGAAATTCTAAGATAGGGGAGCATTCTCCCCACCCCTGATAAATTTTCTAATTACGCCACTGGTAGTTATGTCCCCTTGTGTATGAACCATGAACCTTTTGATGCTGCCTTTTGAAGCCGGACTCCAGCTAAAAGTAATCATCAGCACCTTCATTTGTAATTATCGAAGAAGTATGCAACTTCAATATTAAATGTTAAAGGCTCCGACAACGCTACTCCTTCTGCTTTCAAGTATCCCAATTCTTTACCTTTATTACATTTTAGCGGGTACATAAGCCTCTGAAATATATAGAACGTTAAAAGGCAAGTATTCCGTATGGCGTTCCTCTGTGAGTTCTAAGAGTGTTCTTCTGAGCTGGAGCACTCTCGTTCATGTAAATTCCAGCTCCTTAAGAGTAGCACTTTTCCTTAGTATTGGAAGCGCAAATTTCCCTCCTACTTCTAACTATTATCTTATAGTTCTCATTTGTGTTTTGCCCAAGATCTTTGTAACCTTTCTTATCTCATTTCTTGAATCATCCGGAATCTAATTACCTTTTTCTAATCAAGAGTATAGTTTTCAGCGATTGCCTTTAGAAACTATGGGGAGTTTGGTGTGGTGACGCTTGACATTTACAAAATATTTGATTTGATAAGGCGGGAAACACTGCTTTTCTAGCTCCCCTTCATTTTATTTCCTCCTTTTCTTTGCTTACTTTTGTCAAGCTTTCTTTGAAATCATTCTACATTGGGGGTTGCTGATGAACGGACTTTTTTTTCCTTGTCAATAGTGAGGTTTCTTTGGGTTCTGTTTTATCTTCTACTCAGTTCCTTCTATATATTTATGATCTCGGCTCTTCATCTAACTCTATCCATTCAAATGCCAATGTCTCGATTCTCCATCCTTCTACTTATTTCAAATCTTCTCCCTCTCTTTACATCTAAGTTGACAATATAAAAATTCTTGGACTTAATATAAGCAAAAAGTATCTTTGAAGTCTAATACCATAACGGTTGCTGGGATGACTTCATCAAATAAGCGGGGATTTCTGTTTTGACCGATATTTTTTTCCTCTTTTTGCAATTACTTCAACTATACAAGAGTACCATCAGCCCTTGTATGGAGTACTGCTCTCATGGTTGGGCTGGCTCACGTTTCACCCACTTTTTTTTGGAAAGGATAGAGACAAAGGCCAAAAGGCATATAAACTGATTCATATTTTAAAATTCAATTGATCTTTTATCTTTGTGACGCGATTTTGATATTTTGTATAATTTATGTAGATATTACAGCGGCAAATTCTTGAGGAAACTGACCACTTGTGCAACCCTTATTATGACATCCTCGTTGCACAAGGGGTGATTTCACCGTGAGAGTGAAACCCTTTTTTGAGGGTGTTAAACTCTAGGGATAACTTTGTAAAACTATGAGCTTTAAGGAAGCATTATTATGTAGACCAGCGGTTCTGAATCTGGGAGCACGCCCTCTGTGGAGGCGGGAAAGAATTTCAGGGGAAACTTACTGAACTGTGAAAAAAACAAGACAAACAAATTTGGGAATAATACTACAATTTCTTGAAAGCGCCTTAAACCTTGAAAGAAGCCATTTTACTGTAATATATATATATATATATATATATATATATATATATATATATATATATATATATATATATATATATATATATATATATATATATATATATATATATATACCACATAATTGTAAGTATACACGTATAAGGAGGTGTGACCTCATATAATAGTATAAAAAAGGGGGCATGAACCTCAAAAGATTGAGAACCTCTGTTAAAGACAGGAGATAAAGTTTAAAATCAATATAAATGATGATGCTTCATTGATAAGATATAAAAAAGAACCTTCTCATGAGTGTAAAATTCAAGGCCTAGTTTTAGAATCCAATACCGTGAGAAGTTTCTTCTATAGAACTCTAGACGAAAGAATTTATAGATGAAATAGAATATGTTAATTCCATTGACAAGTTATAAGTGTCAGTCAACGTGTTAATAAAATTCCTGGGAGTGGAATATATATATATATATATATATATATATATATATATATATATATATATATATATATATATATATATATATATATATATATATATATATATATATATATATATATATATATATATATATAGAGAGAGAGAGAGAGAGAGAGAAGATAACGGATTTACATATAAATAGGATATCAATAAACTTAAGTGACCTGAAGTCACGTTAAGTTTAATTCAAAAGCAAGGTCACTTGTATTAGTGTGTAAAAATTGTGTGTGTGTGTGAGAGAGAGAGAGAGAGAGAGAGAGAGAGAGAGAGAGAGAGAGAGAGAGAGAGAGAGTGGAAAAAAACAAAGGGAATTTATCAGACCAAAACGAGACCAAAGACCCGCCTTTATTATTATTGAACCCATGTCTCGAAAACATAATTTAGTTATGTGCATAGATGAATGACGTACATAGACATACATCCATACACTTGCTTCATTTCAATCAGGGTAGGTAGGTTAATTCTGGTGGAAAGAAAGAGAACAATTAGAGAGAGGGGAGAGGAGGAGGGAGGGAGAGACAGAGGAGGGTAGTGAGGGAGGAATGTTTTGTAACTAATGAACGATTGAATCGAAATGGAAAAGTCATTCCATCACATTTTTTCAAAAAGAGAGAAAAAAAAATCATATTAAAAGTATTTTTTACAGAATTGAGTTTGGTTGCTAAATCTCTTTCCTATATATATATATATATATATATATATATATATATATATATATATATATATATATATATATATATATATATATATATATATATATATATATATATATATATATATATAATTCTGGAATTCTTAATGCATTGTATTTTTCATTGGTTTCTGCAACTGTCACTGTTAGAACATGATTGATCTCAGTTAGTATATGAGTAGAATAAAAAAAAGGAAAAATCCATACGTAGATAACACCAAAATCTTTGCTGCAACAACACATATGATAAAGTATCAGTTCCAAGATCTTCAAAGACTGTCACAGATAAAAAAAAAAAGATATTAATAGTGATTGCGGTGTTATTGTATGGTAGTATGGTAGAACAAGCAAATATTTTCAAGCTTCAATCATTATTTCAATGTAGAAACGAGAATTCATCAGTTCATACTGTTGTTCGATGGCAACTGTTCTCTTCTCCTTAGAGAGAGAGAGACAATGGTTTTCGTGAATGGAAAAATTCTCCTTCTCCTATCACTCTTGCTAATTTTCATTCAGCTCGGAATCGTTGCAGGGATGTTCTTCGACGGACTAAGCGTACTTTCATGAAAAGGAAGTGCGCTGACCTCCATGGCTCTCCTACTGATAAAAATTTCTGGCCTCTTGTCAAAAATATCTCTAACAACTTCTGTAAATCTGCATTTCCTCCTCTTATTCGCTCTGATGGTTCTGTAGCTAATACTCCCTCTTCGGCCTCCTTTTCTCATCTGATTCTACCCTGCTCGATTCTGGCATTCTTCCTTCTACTCCTTCTCCACTCAGTTGTCCCATGCCTCTACCTGTAATTACTCATGATCGGGTGCGTTGGATCCTGAAATCTACGAACATCAGTAAGGCCAGTGGCCTTGATAGTATTCCCCCTCGTGTTCTGAGGGAGTGTGCTTCCGAGTTAGCGCCTGTCCTCTTTCAGCTCTACTCTCTATGCCTTAATGCTAATACTTTTCCTCAATGCTGGAAGCGTGCATTTGCTCAGACGATCCCGAAAAGAGGTAGTCGCTCTGACCCTTCTAACTATCGACCTATATCACTCACTTGTGTTCTTTTTTTAAAATTTTTAAAACTCTCTTCAATTTTCATTTTCTGTATCATTTAGAGTCTCATTCTTTTCTCTCAGATCACCAGTATGGCTTTCGACGCTCGAGGTCAACTGGTGACAAAATTTCTTATCTTACTGATCTATGGTCTTCTGCCCTTAGGGATTTCGGGGAGTCTTGTGTAGTGGCACTTGACGTATCCATAATTCAATGCTGATGATTCAACTCTACATTCTTCTACTCATTTCAAATCTGCTCCCTCTTTTGCTTCTAGAGTTGCTTCTCATCTTCAACTTTCCGATTCTATTCTTGCCGATCTGGATGGGATTTCTCGGTGGGATCACAGCAACCTTGTGAAATTCAACTCTTTAAAAAGCTCAACTTCTTCACATCTCCCTCTCAAAAACACCTTCCAACTTTCCTATTCTCTTCGATGGCTCTCCCTTCTCACCTGTAAATAATTTTAACATTCTTGGTCTAAACATAAATAACAAATTATCTTGGAAACCAAATATCACAATGGTTGCTAAGGCGGCCTCTAAGAAGCTGGGAATTCTGTTCAGGTTTCGAGAATTTTTTCCTTCTGAGCAGTTACTCCAAATACAGGGGTCTTATTCGCCCTTGTATGGAGAACTGTTTTCACATTTGGGGGGACTCCGGCTCCTCCTCTCTTCTGAATAGGGTTGAGTCTAAAGCTAATAAACTGTCCCCTATATAGCAAATATAACTCTTGCTAATTTTCATTCAGCTCGGAATCGTTGCAGGGATGTTATAACTCTCTTGACCCCCTATATCTGCGACGTGACGTTGGCGCACTATCTCTTTTTCTATAAGCATTTCAATGGCAGGTGCTAAAGGAAATCTTCCTCTTGGATTCCTCAACCGTTGAGTCGTCCTCGTTGCACAAGGGGTGCCCTTCTTTCGCACGAATTTTGTGTGGATGTAGGAAACCCCAGGCTAGCCCGTTGTGGTGCCACCTTTCCAGGCACCTCTGTTCTGTGGAACTCTCTACCATCATCTATTTTTCCTCCTGTATTTAATCTACCACCCTTCAAGGCTTCCGTCTGTGCCTACCTGAGGGATGTGCGTTTAAGCTAGTTTTCTACCTTTTGTGTGTGCCCCCTCCTTGAAAAGATATCTGCCCGTGAGTGGTGGCGATCTGTAAAAAAAAAAAAATTGATGAAAATGACAATAATAATAATAATAAAAAAAATAATATTACTATCATTCTGCTGACATCAAGAAACCAGAACGAATCACAGCGTTCCACAGGCGAAGGAATCAAAGCCTTCAAGAAAACAAAGAAATTTCACCACCCCGAATGAAAAAACATATTATTTTTATTTTATTGAATTTTAACTTAATTTCACATCTTTTATAATTTTCTTTATCAGAATTCTTCAAGGATTCCAAAAATGTTATCATTTTTAATGTACGTTTAGTAGTTTTTGTAATATTTGTGTGGACTAAAGTGCAGTCTGACATATATATATATATATATATATATATATATATATATATATATATATATATATATATATATATATATATATATATATATATATATATATATATATATATATATATATATATATATAATATATATAATATATATATATAACCGTAAAACGGGGAAAACGGGTCACTTTTTTCAAAATTTTCATAAAAGTAGGTGTAAAAAAAAAATAATGTACTATACAAATGTTTTATTTCACTAATTTAATTCCATCTTTTATACACATAAAAAATGTAAAAAAATAAACTATAACCTACTTTGACTATTTTTAAAAAATTTATAAAAAATGTCTATTTTGAAAAATGGCGTTAGGGTAAAGTGGGTCACTCATGAATTTCCTTTTCTATCTTACTGTTAGTCCTTTTCAGGTATTTCTAAAAAATATAACTCCTCTCCTAATGTCCTTTATTATCATTTTCTTCATTATCTGACCTTTCTCAATGTCATATATATCTGCATTCTCTGGGTCTTTAAAAGCAATCTCATTTTCATTATGCTTCCCTCTTTCAGCTTTTCGCAGAAACTTTACTTTTACTTTATCATCAATTTGGCTTAGTACTTTTCGAACATAGAAGTATGGTTTAAATTTTCCTTGCTGGAATTTTACTAAAACAGTCACCAATATTAAATTCTGATGATGTTTCATCAAAACTTTCTTCTAAGTCAGGAAGTTCAGGCAGATCTTGAATCTCCTCTTGAGGTGTTATCTCTCTGGTTGGTACTTGATGTAGAGGCATCTTGCATGTCTTTCAAGGACACACTTTTTCCAGGATCTACATCAATCTACATCTACATCTTGAACATCTACATCTACATCTACAAGGATCTACATCTTGAACATCAATCATGGCTCTGGCAATATCATCCTGCCTATACATAATTCTTCTTGTCCCCTCTTTCTTTTCATAGTGACGTGGCATCTGTAAGTTGAAGAATAAAAAAAAAAATCATTACTAAAACTGTATTATTATTTCAAAAAGTGAGTGATCCATTTTCCCCCAGAGTAATAATCAATGTTTTTCCTTAAAACCACGCACTGAATTTGAATTATATTTAAGTATAGCTTACCTTAGGGATGTTATTAATGGATGTTCTTGCCTAAATATTCCTAAGTATTACGATTTTCTCTCGCCAATATCTTAATGTTTTACAAAAAAAAATGGCCTCAAATTTTTAACAAATTTTCTGAAATTTAAAATTTCTTTTTTAATTATAGGATAAGGTTTTTCACTAATTTTCACCTTAAACTACATTACATGTTATAGTACCATAATATAAGTACTAAAAAAATAAAATAAATGATTAAATAAGCCAAAAAAAAAAGTAAAAAACAAAAAAATGATTTTGACCCATTTTCCCACAGGTGACCCATTTTCCCCCGTTTGACGGTATATATATATATATATATATATATATATATATATATATATATATATATATATATATATATATATATATATATATATATATATATATATATATATATATATATATATATATATAGATGAATTCTGTTAAATATTTACAAGACAAAATTTTCTCAGTTAACCATCAATGAGAAAATAAATATTAAAGAAAAAGGGAGGCCTACTCCAATTTTATCTATTGAACAGAGTAGTTCTAAGCAAAATAATAATAATAACAAAAAACATTCACACGTCATTTTCATAGTAGTGTGTATGAAAAATGTAATTGGATTTGCGGCTGTGATGAGAAAAATGCATTGTTCTGTTTCCCGTGCATATTGTTTGGCGGTGATCCAGTATGGACTAGAGGTGGTGTTATTGACTTGAAGCATTTACAAGACAAAATTAGGAAACATCAGAATTCGATCAAACATAAAAATAACATGATTGATTTACATATTGATGGGCAAAGTGAATATTGCCACTCAATTGGATAATGCATATGAACTCTCAATTGCACAGCAAAATAAAGAAATTAGAAAAAATTGGGATGCTTTATCAAAAATTATCAACTGTATAAAATTTTGTGGAAAATATGAGCTCCCCCTTAGAGGTCATGATAAAACTCATTCTTGTGAACTGGACTTCAGTTTTAAGGCTCACTTGAATAGCTCAATTACTTTTAAAGGAACTTCTAAATCTATACAAAACGAGCTTTTAGAATCTATGCTAGTAATATGCAAAAATAAGATCAAAGAAGAAGTAAAGCAAGCAGAGTATTTGGCAGTTATGTGTGATGAGACAACTGATATTCACGATAAAACTCAAATGGTAATTGTTTTAAGATATGAACACCAAGGGAAACCTGTGGAGAGATTTTGGGGATTTTTTAATCCTGTTAATCAAACAGCAGAGGCATTATCAAGTATACTACTTCGAGAACTTCAAATTCTGATTGGAGAAAGTCCTCACAAGCTTATTGCTCAAACCTATGATGGTGCAGCCGCTCTCAGTGGAGTAAACAAAGGCGTGCAAAGCAGAATAAAGGAAGCATATAGTAATGCTCACTTTGTTCATTGTTATGCGCATCAATTAAACTTATTATTGGAACAAGCGACGTCACAAAATACTAATGTTCGAGTATTTTTCAACAGCTTGTCTGGAATACCAAATTTTTTCTCAAGGTCCCCTCAAAGAATGAGTGCTTTGGAAAAAGTTACTGCTAGCAGAGTTCCGAGACCATCTTCTTCACGTTGGAATTTCAAGAGTAGAACTGTTAACGCTGTTAAGGAGATGAAAGACCAAATAATTGAATGTTGCAGCATATTAGAAGCATCTAAATCAAGAGAAACTGGATCTGCAGCAGCAGGCATTAAGAGACTTCTGAATGATTTCGAATTCGAATTTTGGTTGAACTTTTTCTCAAAAGTAATGCCTCATGTTGACATTATGTTTTCTCAGCTTCAATCTAGATTAATTGATGCAGTTAAAGCTAATAACTATTTACAAATTTTTAATTCTGAAATTCAAAAAATAAGGGATGAATATATTAATATTTCGTTTCCTTCTGAACCAAAAAGAAGAAAATTTAACACTGATAGATCAATTGCTGCAAAAGAGGTTTGTGACGTTATTTTGATTCAATGTAGAGAGAGGTTTAGCTTCACTAAACATCTGGAAGCTAGTAAACTTCTTCTAATAGACAATTTCCATGAATATATGAAACATTTTCCGAGCGATGCACTCGATCAAGCTGTTGCTGCTTACCCGATGTTGGAAAAAGAAAACCTGAGAACAGAACTCTCCGTGTTTTATTCAAGAACAGATATGCACCACTCAAGAACCCTTATTGCAATGTTAGACATGGTAAGCGATGAAAATTTAGGATCAACATTTTCAAATATCACCAGACTACTACAAATTTTAATTACAACTCCGATGACGACGTCTGAAGCAGAAAGATGTTTCTCGACTTTGAAGAGAATAAAAACTTTTAAACGTAGTACCATGTGCAATGAGAGATTGAATGAATTAACGATGTTTTCAATAGAGAGCGAAATGGTCTGTAAAATACCAGATTTCAATGAAAAAATAATTGAAAACTTTTCGACATCTAAAACTCGAAGAACTAATCTTATTTTTAAATAAGAATATCAGCAAGCTTTCCAAGAACTAATCTTATTTTAAATAAGAATCAGCAAGCTTAAATAATAATATATATATATATATATATATATATATATATATATATATATATATATATATATATATATATATATATATATATATATATATATATATATATATATATATATATATATATATATATATATATATATATATATATATATATATATATATATATATATATATATATATATATATATATATATATATATATATATATATATATATATATATATATATATATATATATATATATATATATATATATATATATATATATATATATATATATATATAGTATATATATATATATATATATATATATATACATACTGTATGGTGCAACTTTTTTTGAAGCGCTTCATGCGAAAACCATTGTATGTTACTTATGTTACTTATATAAGACCATCAATATAAAATGAATGAATTTGTTATGTTAGGGAAAATATTCAGGATTGAATGGTGAAAATTTTTAATTTCTCAGCCCTTTTCAGTTTTGATTGATAAAGAATATCTCAAACTGAACTGACCAGGTATCCTTTTGTGCTAGATATATTTATGGAAATGAAGAAATGTATATATGCATCCTGAAAACTTTTCAGGTTTTATGATAGCTAAAAGCGCTAAAGGAGAAGATCTTATAAAAATATAGGTTTCATAGAGTACTGTACCATACCACAGTAATTTTCAACGATAGTTGATGCTATGTTTCGACCGTATTTATTCTTATCTATTCTATGTTTAATTACATGTAATTTGATGGTAGTAAATGGGTTCCTGTAATATATCCTTGAGGGTGCACAAGAGCAACTTTAATTTCTTCAAGAACTTTTAGGTGAAACTGAATTTGGTAAATAATATGATCGAATTTTATTCGCTTTGGTGATTTACGTGTGATCAGAAAATCGATATTGAATGGATGTTATATTCTCAATTGTATAAGTTTGAAGGTACTTAAAATGAATAATGACTTTGATTATACAAGGATATGATGTTTCAGCAGCTATGAAAGGAAATTTTGAAGGTGTTCAGGTGGTGATAAGGCAAAAATATCCAATGGCATTGCATGTTCATTTCCGTTCACGTTCCTTAAATCTATTTAGGCTTGGGCCATGAATGCCAAGTACATCTTATTTGAAACCGTATTGTCATCCACAAATTGACACTAATTCAAAAGTTTTATCTTTTGGATCCCGTAATCACCTGTGAATTGATATAAATTTAGTTTTAGTGTCATATAGGAAAAAAGTTTATGCAGATTTTAAATGTAATCGAATTGTTATTTCTCCTCAAAGATTTATGGTTTATGATTTGAATCAGTATGCCAAATATGAATTGAATTAATAGATGGAATTGTAACCGGTAGATATATTACCGTATTTGGTTTTTCATTCATTTTAACCAGGTGTAACAAAAGGAAAAAACTATACAAAACTGGTTCTTGCATTCCATTAAGATAAGAACCTTCTATAATATCACAATTAACTAAAACAGAATTTACTGATAAAATGACCTTCGTGTTCACCAATTCTCAGTTAAAAAGATTTTTATCTTTTGGATTCCGTAACCACCTGTGAATTTGATATAAGTTTAATTATGATATCATACTACTTCCGTAATGTACTTCATAGTATTGCAACTTCTTCTCCTATCAACGGGTCTCCCTATTCTACTCCCTTTCATGTATAAGTTATCTTCCTTCCAAAAACTAGATTATTGTCTCGAAATTAATATTTAAGTATTTTTAATATTTAAAACTTTTACCACCAAAATTTAATACTAACATCATTCTTTTCGAACTAGTAAAAATTGAAAAAAATAATACAAGGTGTCCTACTTCTTCCCGGTCCCAGATATAATCTTGTAGATATCAAAGTTCACCGGGTATGTGTGAGAAGTGAGGTAGAATTATAAGAGGCAACTCCATTTGTCACACGTCCAACGACAGCCTGTACGAAATTGAGACCTTCTTTGAAGTTTGGGTAATTTCCAAGGGACTTTGGCAACAACCTTCCGTTACATGGAAAAGCTTGAGCAAGCATGCCTTGATACTAATGCCGGTCACTTCCAACACTTGTGATGTCAGTATGTCTCGCACACCAAGGTTTGTTCTTGACAAATTTTATTAACTTATGACCACTATTTTGATATTTATAAGCTCATATATGGGACCGAAAGCGTGTAGTTCACCCTGTAGTATCATGGACTTAATTTAAAACGGACAGATCTTTCTCTACTTTGAAGAGGATGATAAAACACAACTTTAACAATTCTACAGGAGAGAGAAGAACTGGCATCAATCAGTGGTAACTGTAGGTTCACAATATTAAGGAAGATTTTGCTGCTAAGTGTAAAAGAAGAATAAATTTTTTGATATACAGGAAAACAAGCTTTGTATTTTAAAATTGCTGTCAGCAACGAATTATTTTATATCTTTCTACTCAAGTAAAAATATATAATATACAAATTCATTTTTTACCTGAGTTATAAATAACCAAGCTAATTGATCATTCTGTCTCTGTCATAAACAAATTACCAAGAAAGTGATATTGTGTGGTCTTCCTATACATGTTTCCTTGTAAGATTTGTACATTCAATGTTGGTAGTAAAGAATGTGAATCGGCAAATTTCAAATATTTATGTCGCATCCACAAATACCTCGAAAGATTGAAGAAAAAATTAGCGCTCTTGATAAGCACTGTGAATAACCGCGAAAATGTTATAAAAAAACTGGGATTTTGTTTAAAAAAACCAAAATTGGAGCAACAATGTGCAACAACTGACTGTAGAAGAAGAAAAACATCATAATTTATGGAAGAATATCCCATGCGAACGGAACTTCTATTTTTAAGTATGTTGACAAATTATAGCACGGAGACGAACTACAGTACTTTAGAATTAGAAATAAAGGAAATGAAAGTGATGTGGATTCAAAAATACAAGAATTATTGTGTTAAAACTTTGTGAACAGACAAATCTAACAAAGAATATGCAGAATAATTGTGTAGGGCTAAATTATTCTGCTCAAAGTATACTGTTCCTTTTTCTTTTGCATTGTATTTCATAAAATACAAAAAGTGAAACTAGCATTATCAATCCATGTTTTAGCTTCTCAGACCCTCAGTGTACAAAGAGAAGCTTATTTTCAGGAAATGTTTACGTTTTTAACCTTTATTCCTTACGGTGTATAGTACTATCCTATTTAACCCTGTTTGTTACCATCTTGGTTTCTGCTCGAATCTTACCCATTCACTAGACATTTTTGCAAAGAACCCTCTCCACATCGTCACTGGTTGCACTTTCTCTTTTTCTCTAAGGATTCGAATTAAAAATATTCTTTTTTAGGTATTATTATTACTTCTCCAAACATACATTACTAATCCATATTTCAATATCCCTTTACCCCTATATCAATTTGAATTACATCAAGCAAGTTTTTGTCCTACAATCAGTCTAAGGACCTTTTTCATGTATATAAAAACTTTTGTAAGGCAGAACAAACTTTACATTACTATTACACCTCTAATTTAGTTTTTAAAAAAAACGTTTCATTCAGCAGAAATTTTGCTCAACCAAAGCACTTTTTAGTTTTTTTTAATCTATTTTCACCCTTCAATTCCACCTTCATATACTACCATGTTACCAATGTAAAGGACTCATCCATTTTCTCCAGTTGGTCGATCTTCGCCTCCAATACTCATTCTGTATCCCTCACATTATGAATTATTTTTGGGTGATGTGGAATCACCTTTAAGGCTTTTAGCTTTGATGATCTATTTTCTCCATAACAGACAAGCTTAAATTTTGCAATAGGATATCCTCGTTTACTATCTATTTTTCCTTCAGTCCGACGGCGTTTGGCTTTTAGATCAAGGAACTCTTCAAAGCTGTTTCATCCTCAAAATTTAAAGAGCATGATGAAGAGTAAGGTACTATATTGCTTCATTCAAATTGCTTTACAAAGCAATGCCCTCTTTCCTCTACTGAGCTGCACATCATTCAGCATGATCCGGTACATAGGATCAGTATAGATTGCAGCAAGCAATACTTCATTATTAGAACTTTCTCTCTATTTTCCATTGACTCTCCAACCAGAAAAAATCTTTTTTTTTTTTTGGATGTGGAAAAAGAATTTATTTAAAGAGTTAACCACCTAAATCTAAATTTCATGTATGAGAAGGTTCTATTGTGTGTGTGTTTTTTTTAAAGGGGTTTGTTTGAACACCCTCTGTATCCTTGCTGACTTTTTTTCTTACTAAGTCCTTCATAAAATACCTATTTCATTTTTTCGCCAAAGAAATGGAAATATATGTAGCAATCAAAAAAACATAAGGTAAAGCTGATACGTGGTGGTATAGGCAGTTTGATAATCGCCTAAAGTCATTTAAAGTTTTGAAATTTCATAATTTTCCAAATTTTGCTATTCAAGTGAATTGTTTGTTCTATAGGAACCGCATATATTTCCCGGATCAAACTTCGTGAATATCTTCCTCCAACTGTCTCTAATTCAATAAAAAAGTTTGAAAAAATCTATGGACTCCTTTTTTTTTTCTTTTTTTCGAAAAAAAAAAAAAAAAAAAAAAAAAAAAAAAAAAAAAAAAAAAAAAAAAAAAAAAAAAAAAAAAAAAAAAAAAAAAAAAAAATTTTTAAAAATTTTTAAATAATATATATATATATATATATATATATATATATATATATTATATATATATATATATATATATATATATATATATATATATATATATATATATATATATATATATATATATATATATATATATATATATATATATATATATATATATATATATATATATATACTATATTATATTATATTATTATTATATTTATTATATTGTAGTGCCATATATTGACAGATTCAAGGTCATTCGATAGTGTCACTTAAAAAGTCTTTTTCTCAGGAACCGCTTGGAATTATAAAAAAAACTAATTACAGATTTGGAATCAGTAAAAGAATTTACTTTAAAACTGCTGAAAAAAACGGAATTCGAAAATTTTTTTTACACCTAAAAGTTGAGGTTGATCATTTGAAAGGGTCCCATTTGTTATTATTTTGAGTGGTTATATTTCAGTAACCATTTGGAATTATGGAAATCTAATTACATATTTGGAATCAGGAGAAAATTTGCTATAAAAATATGGATTTAAAAAAGACCTTTCCTTTGTAGTTGGTATATGCCGCCAGATTTAAAGTCATTCGACATACTGTATGTCACTTGAAAATTCTTTTTCTCAAGAACAGCTTGGAATTTTGAAAAACTAATTACAGATTTGGAATCAGCATAGATTTTACAATAAATAGTTGTAAAAGAAAACAGATGGGGTAAATTTTTACCCCTCAAAAAGTTGGCATTTCCCAATTAAAAACAAAAAACAAATGGGGCTCATGCCACAATTTAAGTCGTCATATCTCAGTAACCATTTGGAATTATGGAAATCTAACTTTGGAATCAGGAGAAAACGTATGCTTGCTACAAGACTTTTTTTAAACACACACACAAAATTTTTACCACTCATGGAACAAGGTTTAGAGAGGAATTTCAAGGTCATTCGATATGTGCCACTTTAAAAGTCTTTTTCTCAGGAACCGCTTGGAATTTTGAAAAACTAATTACAGATTTGGAATTGGAATAGATTTTACTAAAAAACTTACTGAAAATAAAAAAAAGATTGAGGAAATTTTTAACCCCAAAAGCGGGAGACCCTAGATTGGAGGTTCTCATTAATTGAATCTGCAATTGTTTCACCTATTTGGAGAAAATGTCAGCATAAGTTTTAGCCACTCTTTATAAAAGAAGCCAGGTGTTAACTCCTCTGCTTGTAATTTATTAGTCACTAAGAATGGATGACGAAGGATTGCTCCAAGCCTTTCTACTTCACTCCACTGAAAATCAGTCATTATTATGTCTGAATTAGCCATGTCAATTAATGTATTCTTTAGTTCTAAAAGGCGCTCAATAATTAGATAAATTGTACCACATAGTTGCTTGGTATAAGATAGCAATTTTTCCTCCTTAATGATTTAAAATAGCTTCAACTTTTAGTGTCCGTGCAGTGACAGTAATTTGATGTTCATTAGTTATAAGAGTATGGACATGTTGATTTTTCAAACAATCTTTGATAGTACATCGTATGTTTTCTATTTTTACAGCAGTGAAAGCAGATTCCATATCTTCATTTAATTCCGTTTCTAAACACCCATCAAAATTTTCTGGGTCAATGATACAAATTTTAAATTCACTATATAAATTCGTATATCTATTTCAGGTGGCTCTACTTTGAGTTTAAATATTGCACTTATCATGTTGGATGCATTATCCATTACAACTGCTAAAACTTGCACTTTAGTAAGTCCAGACTCTTTGAGAACTTCTTCAA
>SEYY01005692.1:0-2500 GCA_009176605.1 Armadillidium nasatum
TCTCTCTCTCTCTCTCTCTCTCTCTCTCTCTCTATCTATCTATCTATCTTCCTAACTCTCTCTTAGTTCTCTTTCTTCTCCTTCGCTTCTGTCTCTCTTCTCTCCTTATCTTTCATTTTCCTTTTTCTGTCTGTGTGTCTCTCTCTCTTTTCTTTCTTTCTCACGTTTATTTCTTAATTTTTTTTCTGAATTCGTCAGTCTGTCGGTTATACACACACACACACACACACACACACACACGCACACAGCACACACACACACACACACACAAAATCATTCTCGTCATTTTAATTTTATTTTGTATTTCTGCTAATTTTTCTATTTTTCTATTTGTGAATCATTTTATTGCCTTCTTGTCCCTAGGGGCCTACGGAACCGGTGGGGTTTTTGGTTGCTACTTTAAATATTAAAGAACCCGGCTCCGACTTTACCGTTTCAGAATTGCGTGGTTTCACTCCGGCTACTTCGCTTAAAATTATTCGGCTCCGTCCCAGCTCCACCCCGAAAAACTTTCTTTTTATCCTATACTTAGAATCTACCTAAAATCTTTCTGCCCAAGTTCCAAATATAACTTTGAGGACTCAGGCTCAGGCTCAGGCTCAGGCTCAGGCTCAGGCTCAGGCTCAGGCTCAGGCTCACTCAGGCTCAGGCTTCAGACTCAGGCTCAGGCTTCAGGTTCAGGCTGAGGTTCAGGTTCAGGTCAGGTCAGGTTCAAGATCAGGTTCAGGCTCAGGCTCAGGCTCAGGCTCAGACTCAGGCTCAGGCTCAGGCTCAGACTCAGGCTTTAATTATGACCTTGCGACTGAGGTTTATATGATCATAGTCTTGCGGCTCAAGCTTCAGACAAAACTTTCAGGCTCAGGCTCAGGTTCAGGTGAAGGCTCAGGCTCAGGTTCAGGTGAAGGCTCAGGTTCAGGTTCAGGTTCAAGCTCAGGCTCAGGTTCAGGTTCAGGTTCAGGTTCAGGCTCAGGCTCAGGCTTAAGCTCAGGCTCAGGCTCAAGCTCAAGCTCAAGCTCAGGCTCAGGCTCAGGCTCAGGCTCAGGCTCAGGCTCAGGCTCAGGCTTCAGGCTCAGGCTCAAGCTCAGGCTCAGGCTCAGGCTTCAGGCTCCAATTACGGCCTCGCGTCTCAGACTTTTTACTGTCACAGCCTTGTGGCTCCGGCTCCAAATATAACCTTGTGACTGAGTCTCCAATCATGACCTTGCGGTTCAGGCTCCAAACATATCATTGAGGTTTAGGCTTGTGGCTCAGGCTCCAAAATATAGCTTTGAGACTCTAGCTCCAAACATAACATTGAGGTTTAGGCTTCGAACACAATCTTGAGGCTTTACCTCCGAACATAACCTTGAGGCTCAGTCTAAAGACACAACCTTGAGGCTCTTGCTTCTAACACAACCTTGTAGCTCTGTTGCTCTAATTCCGGTTCCAGCTCCGGCTCCAGCTCCGTCTCCGGCTCCGTCTAAGGCTCCGTCTCCATCTCCGGCTTCGGCTCCAGCTTCGGCTCCGTCTCCGTCTCCGTCTCCATCTCCGGCTCCAGCTCCGTCTCCGGCTCCGTCTCCATCTCCGGCTTCGGCTCCGTCTCCGGCTCCGGCGCCTTGTTTTGTTTGTCAATTTCTCTACATAACCTCCGTTTTCTCTCTACCGTTTCTATTTCTATTCATTTCCATGTACGTTTTTTCCAGTAACTTTCAGCATGCGAAGTGTGTGTGTGTGTGTGTGTGTGCGTGTGTGTGTGTCTGTTTTACTGTATGGATTTGATAAAATAAAAAGCCAAAAACCCATGAAAACTAATAACTTTTTGTCCTCTTACAAAATCCCCTAAAAATGTTTTATTTACCCTATAAAACTCCAATAAATCCCCGAATTTTTCAAACTTATAATAACTTAGACTTTAAAAATTTCGTTTATATTTTTCCCAATTCATATATAAAAAAAATTGGTCTTTGTCCCCCTCAAATTTTTTTTTTACCCCTAAAAGCTCTTATTATTCCCCTAGAAAAATACCCCAAAGTGTGTATTCTCAATTACCCCTCAAAATATTTTTTTTTTTTACCTCTTTCACTTTATGAATTAAATGAAACTCAAATTTTTTTATATATTATTATTATTATTATTATTATTATTATTATTATTATTATTATTATTATTATTATTATTATTATTATTATTATTATTATTATTATTATTATTATTATTATTATTATTAATATTTGCCCATATTATTTTTGTAATTATTAAATTTATCATTATTGATATTATTATTATAATTATTATTATCATTATTATTGTTAAATATAGTTTATTAATATTATTATTATTAAATAAAATTATTACTAATATTACTATTAGTTTATATTATTATTATTATTATTATTATTATTATTATATTATTATTAATTATTATCATTTTAATATTATCATTATTATTAAATAAAATGTATTATTTTTATTACTCTTACTATTGAGAAAAATTTATTATTATTATTATTATTATTATTAT